>OY744517.1:70341993-70439493 GCA_963556195.1 Sepiola atlantica
GTCCTCTCCAAACTCCACAAGAAATGCCTTGCTGAATCCTTCTTCCCTGGTAGCTGAAGCATTGCTTCTGTGTTACCAGTTTCAATAATTCTGGAGTAGAACTGACCCTCAGAATTATCGTCCTATCAGTCTACCCACGCTCTTCGATTAAATCTTTGAATCCTTAATCAATCTAGAAATAGTCCGGCAACTTGATAATGCAACACCTCTTTCTGACTATCAGTATGGTTTTAAGAAAGCAAGGTATATTGCAGATATCCTTACGGTCATCTTTGAACGCATATACGATACACTGAACAAGGCAGGTGAACCAGGGCAGCATCGCCTTATATATCAAAAGCCTTTAACAAGGTCTGGCATAAAGGTCTTCTCGTGGAAATAGAATCATATGGTATTACTGGACACATTTTTAATATAAATAGACCCTTCCTGTCCAACAGAACAATCCAGTTCCTCGATGGGCGTTTATCCAAACAACATAACATAAATGCAGGTGTACCTCATGGATCGACTCTTTGGTCTTTTTTCTGATTTTCATAAACGACCTCCCTGATGACATTTTGTCTGTGATGGGTATATGTGCTGACGATACCACACTCTACTCTCGTCATGTGAGTAAAACGCACGCGCACAGGTCCGGGACAATTACTGAATCTTTAGAAAGTGACAGTCTCTCTGTAGTGAAATGGGGGCATAAATGGAGTGTAGCATTTAATGCTGATAAGACAAAGCTCTTTTCCTTCAACAACTACAAATAACCTCTTCACCTACCGATTGCCATTCAAGTAATATCCTACCTGAGAGTCCACGTTCAAACTCGTCGACCAAACATGCACAGACAACATGAATTGGAACAAATACATAGAGGACGTTACCAAGGCTGCTGTAAAGATGGCCTTCATTTACCGTGCTAGAAACCTTCTCGCACCTGACAATATCGTTATCTCTACAAAGCTACCATCCACCCATACATGGAGTACTTTTTCACATCTGGGCTTGTGGACCACTCACTCGTCTATCCCTCTTAGACAAGGTCCAAAAAAGAGTCTCTAATCTTATAAGTCCCTCACAATCCACCTAGCTCCAACCTCTACCGCATCGCTGCAATGTTGCATCCTTGTGCTTGTTTTATAAGTACTTCAATGAAATGTACTCCGATGAGCCTGCTGCTGTAGTTTCCCTTTGATGTAAATACACCCGGCCAACCCTGCAATCAGCTAAATCCTATCCATTCACTGTAGAGGCCCCCGATGCCGGAGAACCTTCTACTCCAATAATCTATTTTCTCCAAGCTGCCGGACTTTGGAACCCCACTCCATCTCCCTCTCTTTGCTCCCTGTTCCCTCGACTGTACCGACATGCAGAAATGTAATACTAATGTGAACAAGCATCTAGCTGCACATCTTTTAATATAGGATGATCCCTGATACTTTCGCCCTAATTCTCAGTAGCCCCTTACGTTTACGTTGGCAACTTGCCTTGTATAAAACCACATAATGTGATTTGGTAGCAATTCATTTCCAAATGTGTAAAGTCGGAATTGTTTACCTTAGCGACATCAGAATCGGCATAATCGGATGATCTCATTTTTTATATGCGTGAAAGTGAGTAACGTAGCTAGGACAGTGAATTGGTAAAATTGTAAAATTGTAGATATGTATGCACCGATTTTTCACGTGGAAAACGATCTTGAATGATGGGAAGGGGAGGTTTTTTTTTATTTTTAAAAGATGTAAAAAGTAAATAATTCTGGCCGTAGGCAACTCTAAAAGAAGGTGAAAAAAGAAATGCTTTACAAATAATTTGTTTTAAACAAATCGATATAAGTTTGTTTTATTCTAGGGACTTACATGATTTCCAGATTGTAGGCACACTTGCCTCCGGTATCAGATACAACTTCATGATTTATTCGTGACACAAACACATATTTATGACTGGTCGGCGCACGACACGGCAAGAACTATCCGTAAGCAACGCTATTATGCCGATATACACTGTATTCTATATAATCCGAACTACATTTCCCCATATATATATATATATATATATATATATATATATATATATATATATATATATATATATATATATATAAATGTCGTGAATTTCCTATCCACTGAATGATCTACAGATCAGTCCATAAGTTCAGAACCCATGGGACTGTGCATAACCTTAATGGTAAAAACACTAACAGAGAATCACACTCTGGACGACCGAAATCATCCAGGACACCACGCAATGTTCCAGTAGTCAGATACTCTGTTGTCCGCAGCTTAAACAAGTATGTGCGTCGACGAAGTCATGAGCTTGGAATCAATCGGAGTTCATGAGGAAAATGTTGCAAGATCCAGATTGAACAAAAGCTTACACCTGACGACATGAGGAAGCGAGTGATCATGTGCCAGTGGTTTTGCGACAATATTAACCGTGTGCCAGACTTTATGACAATGTTTGATTTTCGCATGAGCCACATTTGCTGATTTCAGGTCACGTTAATTTTAAGAGCAACATTTTCTGGGGTAGCACATCTATTAGTTCTCTCTCTAAAGGTCATTACACTCTGTGAAGTGCACAGCCTTGGCCGCGATATTCAAGCATAGCGGCATTGGGTCATTCTGGTTCGGGAACGACAACTAGCAGTCTGACAATCAACACCGACGGTATGTAGGGATACCTTAAGGACAGGGTATATGGCTACAACCCCTACACCATCCCTTCTCGGAAGGTAGCAATCACAGAGAACAATGCAGAAGGGTCATCGAGAACATTGCCCGCCGGATTTAAGTGTGCCTGCAATGCCGAGGAGCTCATTTGCAGAACCTTTTGGAGCGCTAGTGAAACAAAAAGTTTTTGTAGTGCAGACTAGGGATGTCTGCTATATAGGATATATGTAATGTGACTGAAACTTTGTGTTGATCTACATAAAATTTCGGAAGTTACTGGACTTTTGGTTATGACCGTGTTTTTGTATCACCCGGTCTTTTACACCTCCTCTCTGTACAGTTACGAGTTAAATAATATTAGTTATTGTGATGATATACACTTTAAAGATGATGAACTATTTCATCTTCGTATTCTTTCCTTTCTTCAGCACCTTCCAATTTTAATAAACAAGTAGAAAAAGAGAGTAAATTGAGCGATAGAGCGAGAGACAAACACAGATAGATAGCAGGAGAGAGCGGCAATGAGGGATTTGCAAATCATGGCTTATTAGGGCAATTAAAATGGAAGTTTTTTTCAAACATATATTCAAATACTGAGGAATATTTTAGAATGCCTATTGTGTGATGAAAATATATAGGAATGAGATGCCACGATATTATATCATATCATTGTTAGTAAACTGGATAATAACTGTTTATTTATATAAAACGCATAATAATGTAAAGCCATTTTTTATAATTAAAAGAATAAAGTCATACCACAACAGTTTCTACAATTGCTACACAATTAATGAATTCCATGTATTAATTAATGTATACAGATACACCAACATTCTGATTTTTACGAAAGTCTAAAACAACGAACAAAAATAAATTGACTTATCTTCATATGTAATTCAGAAATAGGTTAATCATTCGTTGTTATATAGTTGTTTACAACAATTATATTATCTTTTTTTACCGTCTACATCTTCAAAATCGATCGATCTTTCAAAATGTAATTTTTAATTTGCCCTTATTTATACTATCGTCATTAAAACGTTCTAGTAATTAAATGAAGTTGATTATATTTTCCCTTACTCTTTTACAGTTATCACAAATTTAATTCGGATACAAGTAGATAAGTATTAATTGTTAGTACTGAATGATTCGGTTTTATAGACTCGAAATGTAAGGTTCGAATTATGCGGCCGTGGATCGGGGTAGCAGTTGAATAGCCACATATATATAAATATATATATATATATATATATATATATATATATATATATATATATATACATAAAATATGAAACTAAAAGTATACTTTTAGGGGATAGAACCTACAGTAAAATGGTTTAAGCTCAATATATGAGCAATTATAAAGATAAATGAAGGAAGAGAGATACAGATGTACGAATGAGAAATATATTTCAATTTCAATTGATAAGTGCGTCCCATCTACGATTGAACTAAACATATTTTCTATTAGATTTACTTAATTTTGAACCTATTAAACGCTGCCTCGACGAACCTCTTTTTTCTATCTTTAAATCTCCATTCACCGGACACATTATCAACGGACATTCTACAACTGGACAGACTCCATATTTGTTTACACGCATACTCTCACTCTCCATTATTTTATATTTTTTCAAATTTTGAATTTTTGGCTTTTCCACTGCCAACTTATCAATCTATAGAATTCTGCTGATAAGATTTTAATCTTTGAAAAGCCTTTGGTTAAGGAAAGAAAACTAAACATGTTTTTATCGAGTACACCTTGCATTGAACAATCGAAGTTGAAATAGATGTGTCATCCGTACATCTTTATCTCTCTTCCTTCATTTATCTTTAAATATATATATATATATATATATATATATATATATATATATATATATATATATACCGATTGCTCCGTAGAAATTAGTATTCCTCACACACTAAAGTACACGTTAGCCTATTGAATAAAATATAGAAACTAATAAAACAGATGCGATGGAAACCAATTGTATTATCTAAATAATAGTAATTGCATTGACGCTCAAAAAAACGAAATATTAAAGCTTCCGTTTTGAAACCAGACAGTGTTCACGGTACAGAGAGCAACTTAAATATTTCAAAAAAGCTCAGTATCTTAGTTAAAAAAAGAGTGAATTCAGAAAAAACGCTCGTATGAAATTTGTTAGATAGATACATAAAATAAACGTTATGTTAGTTGATGAGGAAGAAAGAAAGATACATTTAATACAAACATTGATGAATACGAGTAAGTGAGGCAAAACAGTCGAACTACTTTTTCATTTTCAAAAAGCAAGGGATATGCCTCTTTGCTGGTCTCACAAGATGGTGCAAGGCTTTGTTAGGGATCATGCTGGAGATAGGGATACATAAATATTTATGAGTATCGACATCTACAAAAAAGCAAGAACATAAATCCTTGTGTTTCAAGTCAACATTTGCGATCCACGCTGTTAGGGAAAATGACCGAGAAAATACGAAGAATGACCACTGGCCGACAGAATCCAAGTACGGGCAGTTGTTCAGTTTTGGGAACGTGGCATTTTGGCTAGTTGCGACTGAACTTCTTAACAAAAATAATGGATACGTTACACGTTACAATTTGCATCCTTAACATTTCGTGTCGCCACGTTACACATTCTATTTGGACTATCTCAAACAAGACAAAGGGCACATTTGATTTGAAGACACAAAAATATATTCCTATCTAAACATGGCGAAATTAGCAATACAAATAAATATAACAAAACAATAAAAACAAGAATAAACACTAACAAAATAATTACTAAAAAAATACATATTAGAAAAGTAAAAAAAAAATAATTCAGATACGAATTGAAAGATTCAAGAAGCAACTAATACAATAGAATTCTGACTAAAAACTAATAATTAATAAAATGTATCGCTTTCACATTTTTCTCACAACTGAGGCTATCATCTATTCTTACAAATTTGCTACCATATCTTCCATGAATTACTATTGTCATATTTGGTCTAGTTGATCTCTGTCTCATTTGAGGGTTCTTGGTAATATTCAGAAGCGTATCTATAACTTGTTTGGCCCCAGCTCTTCTTCTTCTTCTTCTTCTTTGAATATTCTCTCCCCCTAAATAACATGACGTTGCTAGTCTTAGTCTCTTCGGAATCGTCTGATTTAATCCCGCTTTCCATTGTTCTAGCTCGTTTGATTTGTGTTTCTACTCATCTTCATTTATTCACTGTTCAGATATCTCGCTGTAATACATCTTCCTATTGCACTAGCCTTTTTTTTTACAAAATTCGGGCTTGTGAATCTCTCTTCGTACTGACTGATTTCCTCCAACCGATAGCCTTGTTTGTTTCAAGACTAAAATCAATAAGCATGTCTTGTATTTGCGTGTACCATATTTCGTTCTTTTTAGTAGCTCTTTAGATCGTGTTGCTTGAAACATTACCTGAGGCGACTTTTATAAAAACAAAAAAAGTAAGAAAAATAACTAACATATAGGAACTTAACCTGAAAACTAAGATTGGAACACCTTCTAAACAATTAAAGAGAGTACATATACAACGGAAATAATCAATGCCAGTCACCATGCGCTATTAATTAAATGTCTACAAACTCTGAATAAGCTCTATCATATATATTGTGCACTTTTATCTGTAAATATAGCAATTGATAAAAATAATATACCCCCTCTTTCTCTCTCTCTTTGTATATATATATATATATATATATATATATATATATATATATACAGTATAAATATAGATATGACAAGTAAGCTCTAGATAAATGGTTATGTTCATTCCTAGTAGAAATGACCACCCGTATTTTGATCTCCATGTTATCTTTGCAATTAGAATTACACATGAACGTTTTACTATAGCTTAATTTCCATAAGTATATTTTTATATTTCTACTAAGCAATATACATGTATTGAGCACTACACTGATGAAATACTGAATATATATATATATATATATGAATATGATAACTTAGAGGGATACATAATTATTACATATTCATTATTAAGTGTAAAAGTTCCAAAAATGTACCATTGTTACTAAGACATCTTTTTTTTATTGTTATTTTTTTTTATCAGCAGAAATTTGAAGGAAAGTCATCAAATATGTCGTCGGTTAGCAAGCATTCCTTTACTGATATTCATAATCCTTTCTTAAACATTATGGAGGTCAACCTCATGGCTCCTATCGAAATATAATAAACTATTCAACAGAAATACAATCATACTCTCTTTCTCTACGGTACATAACTTAGAACAACGTATAATAAGATCAAATACAGAGAAAAATATAAAGCTAAAAAATGAATAACGTAGTTACCCCACGCCTTGAATCTCATGGTTCTATACACCCACATTACCCTTCTCATACATTATGTTGTAATCGGAAACAGTTATGTACAAATAGAAATTTATTATCCTAGGTATTACCACAATTGTAAATGTTTTATCTATCTTCTTTTTTGTTATTCCATGCACCTAAAAAGTGTTTAACTTTAACTTGTTCTTCCGTAATCAATAATAATTTCGACTCGAACCAATAATATAGATAATTATGAACATATTTAGATAATATTGTTAAATTTATATTAGTTCATTGTATTCCATTGAGCCATATATATTATATTTATATCGCCACTAGTATTATGAATTGATAATCTATTATATAAACGTCACCTGTCTGTATGGATGTATGTATGTATGTATGTATGTATGTATGTATGTATGTATGTATGTATGTTGGTCTTCTCCTCCGATACTACCCAACAGACACTTACGCAGATGACATTATTAAAACCAGCCAGCCCCCAGACGTGCTATCTCTGAAAATTGGGGGGAAACGTTCATATTTTCGTATAGAAATGGCTCGAAACGTTGAGGGGGGGGAGGATGTTTTAAAAAATCAAGACATAGTACAAAAACGATTTGCGCATGCGTGAAATATATGTCACTTCCTCAATAAGACCATTTTGAACGCGCCAAATATGAAAAACGTAAGTTTACGTACTTTTTTTATTTGTTTCTGTAATCAACAATTATAAACAACTTAATTTTTATTTAAACAAAAAAATTCGCTAATATTATTTGTTTATTAAACGTATCGTAAAAAATATATATATATATGAGTTTATTATGCATTCTGTCCTCGTGGGGAGGCAAGTAATAACCGACACAAAAACATTTTTGTTTAGTTTTCCAACGTGAAACGCAATATATTTTAATAAATAAACAAAATATATACATTTTAAAAAATAACTGTACATCACGCATAATCAACAATTAAGATCGATAATTTTATTTACAAATATTTCTATAACTTAATTTTTTTGTTTATTAAACGTATCGTAAAAAAACAAAACACGATATGACTTTATTATGCAATCTCCCTTCGTGGGGACGCAAGTAAATATTTACATTTCTCTTCGTAAGCGAAATAAAACGGTATTTTCACACTTAAATAAAAACATTTGACTGACAAGTGTTCTTCCCCCCCCCAAAAAAAAAACACAACAAATTAAAATATATTTATTGCTAATATTATTTGTTTATTAAACGTATCGTAAAAAAATATATATATATATGAGTTTATTATGCATTCTGTCCTCGTGGGGGAGATACAAAAACATGTTTGTTTAGTTTCCCAACGTGAAACGCAATATATTTTAATAAATAAACAAAATATATACATTTTAAAAAATAACTGTACATCACGCATAATCAACAATTAAGATCGATAATTTTATTTACAAATATTTCTATAACTTAATTTTTTTGTTTATTAAACGTATCGTAAAAAAAAAACACGATATGACTTTATTATGCAATCTCCCTTCGTGGGGACGCAAGTAAATATTTACTTTTCTCTTCGTAAGCGAAATAAAACGGTATTTTCACACTTAAATAAAAACATCTGACTGACAATTGTTCATTCCCCCCCCCCAAAAAAAAAACACAACAAATTAAAATATATTTATTTTATTCATCTAATTCAGCTCTTATCATTGTTGCTACAATACTAACGTAATAAGTTCAGAAACAAAAAAACACTTACAGATTTAGCGATTGTTATTCTATTATTTATTCTTTCTTCGTAGCATTTTCACGTTAGCAAACAGTTTAATTTATTTTGCACAAAGAATACACATCAAACATATGATATTATAATACATACTAAACAATATTCCAAATAACTTTTATATTTCGTAGGGGGGGGAATTCAGTTGGTAAATTTATAGAAGTGCACCTTTCGTATTTCGACCCCTAAAAAAAAAAAGTTTCTACTTTTTTTGGCAAATTACATGTAAACAGCCTCAAAAAAATCTGCTAAGAAAAAAATGTATGAAAATTGTTATTATTTTAGAATTTAGGAGGGGGGGTATTTTATTATATAAGTTATACGTAAAGTGAGCACGCCTTTCTGGTCCACCGAATCTCAACTCTCGTATTTCGACCCCTAAAAAAAAAAAAAAAAAGTTTCTACTTTTTTGGCAAAATTACATGTAAACAGCCTCAACAAATATCCGCTATGAAAAAAAAAAATGAAATTTGTTATTTTAGATGTTAGGAGGGGGGGGGCACTTTCCTATATAAGTTATACGTAAAGTGAGCACGCATTTCTTGACCACTTAGAATCGCACCCTAGCGAACACGTGTTGAAAGAAATATTCAACAAACGTTATTTTAGATTTTATTTGGGGCGAAGGGGGGGGGGCAGGTACACATTTGGGCATTTTGGTACTGATATAGCTTTTGAAACGGACAAAAACAGACTTATTCTTTTTAAATGCTTACATTTTTGGGGGTTAGGGTTAGTGTTTGGTTGGATATTCCGAAAAAAGAAACTTTTTAAAATTTTGAGACTTTTCACAAATACAATTTTTTTTGTAAGGGTTAGGGTTAGTGTTGCTTTGTTCGGAATATCCAACTAAGCAAAAAAATTAAGCATTTAAAAGAATAAAACTGTATAATAAATAACACATTCTTATTTTTTCTGCGACATTCATTTTGCAAAACGTGACCATAAGCGCCCAAAATGCATAGAATAAAAAAAAACATTTAAAACATTAAAAACATTCAAAAACATACAAATGCATAGATTAAAAACTCTTAAAACAGTGACCCCCCCCCCCTCTTAACCTCTAAAATAATAATTTTAATAATTTTTTTTTCATAGCGGATATTTGTTGAGGTAGTTTACATGTAATATTGCCAAAAAAGTAGAAACTTTTTTTTTTTAGGGGTCGAAATACGAGAGGTGCGATTCTAAGTGGTCAAGAAATGCGTGCTCACTTTACGTATAACTTATATAGGAAAGTGACCCCCCCCCTCCTAACATCTAAAATAATAATTTTAATAATTTTTTTTTCATAGCGGATATTTGTTGAGGCTGTTTACATGTAATTTTGCCAAAAAAGTAGAAACTTTTTTTTTCTTTTAGAGGTCGAAATACGAGAGTTGAGATTCGGTGGACCATAAATGCGTGCTCACTTTACGTATAACTTATATAGGAAAGTGCCCCCCTCCTAAAATCTAAAATAATAACAATTTTCATAAATTTTTTTCTTAGCAGATTTTTTTGAGGCTGTTTACATGTAATTTGCCAAAAAAAGTAGAAACTTTTTTTTTTAGGGGTCGAAATACGAAAGGTGCACTTCTATAAATTTACCAAAAAAATTATACTCTAACATATAAGATACAATTTTTTTAACGTTTTCCTTCTGTTAAGAAATATACACCTCAAGAATCAATATATACCAATAATTATACCTTTCACTTCTTTTATAAACAAACAAATATGTGACTTCTACACTATTTGGACCGGACTGATTAGTTTATACTAAGCAAATACTTTTTACAAATGGGATTTCAATTATCCTTTCATTTTTTTTTTTAAAAACAAATCTGTGACTTCTATACTATTTGGACCGACCTGTTTGGTAGAATTCGTTCGTAAACTAAGCAAATACTTTTTACAAATGGGATTTCCATTAACGACTATGAGAAAAAAATATTCAAAAAACGACATCCTTGAATTTTATTGTAATAAATACGCGTGGACATGTATTCAATTTACACGGATTTTCTATTTTCGTCATCATTACACGTAACGGACATCGACTACCTATAACTAAGCCGACGTAATCAAATACGAATTTGTAAACGTCGCTAATTAAATATGATATACTTCTACAAAAAACAAAATGAATAATTCCGATATTTCATATTATAATAATTAAAAAAAAAAAAAACACCTAACAATTAATATAAAGATTTACATTTTACTTATTTACATGAAGTTAAAACAACTGTTACTTATACAGAATTTGAACTTTCTTAGAATCGTTTTAAACGATCACTATTGACTAATCACTAACTACTCATTTCATTGATAAATTTTCACTTCAGAAATTACTGTTGCCTACTTTCAGAAACTTTTCATTCATACAATAAGATAAATCGATGACTTTACATTCAGTTTGGCACTTCCGGTTGACTCGGTGGAATGAATGGAACTCTTCAATTATTAAGTCCAAGTGACGTTTGAAATGCAGAACTACCCTTACTTATTACAATAGAAAATATTCCCCCACCCACCCCCACCTAAATATATAAGACAGCGACTACATAATAACGTGCCACCCATTATAAATAATATTACAATATTTTTATAAATAATATTACAATATTTTTAAGTATAAAAACTCATCCGACATAATCAAATATGAATTCGTAAACGTCGATAATAAAATATGATACACTTCTTTTTAAGGCATTAGAACTTTACACGATAAAAAAACAATTAACAAATTCGGATATTTTCCATTATAATAAATTTTTTTAAAAAACCCATTAAACTCACAAAAAAAATAAAAAAACAATTGCTGAAATTTTTTAATAAACACTTACTCTGTCTGTGATAAGGGGGCCTTTGAAAATTAAAGAGGCCTACAGAGCCACATTACAATCACCCCCCCCCCTCCCAAAACTGCTGCCCTTATATTAAATACATTTTCTTCTTTTTTCAACATACACTAATTGACATTAATTTAGACTTAGATTTACCCGTGAGGCGGTGGCAAGCGACATATTGTCGATAGTGTTCACCACTCGACTACAACAATATTTCTGTTTCACACTTACTACAATAACTTCCAGTAGTATTTACTGACCAACACATCAGATTTGTTTGCCTTTCAAGCTCCATACGGAAATAGAATTTACATGCTTTAAATAGTTATTAATGCCCCCCCTTTATTTGCCCAATTGATACACATCAGAAACATATTACATACAATAACATATCCTTTGGACTTTTAACACAATACATGGTTCAGATCAAAATTGGTTTAATTTCTTGCAAATCAGACGTGACTAACCTGCCACATTTTCAAGATTTTCATAGCAAGAGTTTTCCATCTAAAGCTAGGTATCCAACTCCTAATGAAAGGAAACATTTTAGGAGTGGTCATAGCATACATGTACACTGTTGAGTGGCAGAAAAGAGGATTGCCACATGCTCATTGTCTGGTTTGGCTTCAACAAAAATTGAGATCCTCTGACATAGATTCAGTTATCAGTGCGGAAATTCCGGATCCAGTGGCAGATCCGGTTTTACATGATATCATTAGGCACCATATGATTCATGGACCATGTGGAAACATAAACAGATGTTCACTCTGTCTCAAAGATGGACACTACAGTAAGAGATATCCCAGACACTTCTTGAGTGAAACTCAATCGGATACAAATGGCTACCCACAATATCGACTATCTCCTTTAGCTGGAGGTTTTGAGACGACAGTTACCCTACCTGGCAACATAACGGTTCCTGTAGACAACCGATGGGTTGTACCACATAATAAACTGCTTTGTAAGATTTTTGATGCACATATCAATGTTGAATACTGCAACAGCGTGAAATCAATAAAATACATTTTTAAATATGTAAATAAAGGTAGTGATCAAGCTATCTTCACAATTGAAAGTAATGCTCATGATGAAGTTAAGAGATACGAAACAGGACGTTACATATCAACCAATGAAGCCATTTGGAGAATACTTAACTTTCACATACATGTACATCATCCCCCAGTTATTCACCTATCAGTTACTCTAGAAAATTGACAGCGGATATACTTTACTGAAAGTACTGCAGCAGATAGAGTTGCAAATCCACCTACAACCACTCTAACAGCTTTCTTCAAATTGTGTCAAACAGATTTTTTTGCACGTACACTTTTTTACTCGGAAGTTCCACTTTCTTATACCTGGGACAGTAAAACTAAGCTCTTCAAGCGACAACTGAACTGTGTAGAACACAATAAAAATTCCAATATTCATTGCCACCATGTTCTTTTTCAGAAAGTAACCAATTTCAAACTCATCAAGAGTTTTCAGAATTCTAAATTCATTTTAACTACATTTTGTTTATACAAATTACTAATTCTAAAATGACAACTCTCCCAGAGTTTAGAATAATTAAATAATGAATGATGCCCCCCCCCCCTGAGTTGAGAATAATTAGAAAATGAATGACACATCCACCAGAGTTGAGAATGACTTAAAAATGAATGACACCTCTCCAGAGTTGAGAATAACTTAAAAATGAATGACAGTTGAGAATTGACTAAAAGAACATGGTTTTGGTTGCTTAACATCCAAACATGCCTCCCAAAATTCAACCTCTGGTCCCTGTTCTGGAAGGTGGTAACAGGGTAAAACAGTGTAAATGCTTAGGAGGTTATGGATGTAACTTTACACCAGTTCTTATAGCCCGTTTCACTCTGTATAACCCTGGCTAACAAGGCTCTGGTAATGTATTCTTCAACTATTTTGTTTCAAACAAGTATTTTTATTTGCTTGCTATTTATTCTATTAGTTTGTCGATGTTACATTCAATAAACAGCATGTGTATTATTCTATTAACTATGCAACACCATATAAATACTGCCACATGATATAAACCAAACCATGCACACAAATGAAGCAAGGGAGACAGTCGGACAGATAGGGGAAAACAGTCATTATCAGAGAAAATATTTTTTTTACTTTTTTGGTGCACATTCTTTTTTTTATAATTATTTTCACTTTCTAAGTAAATGTTTGAAAACTATTAGCACTGAAACTTAGTGAAAACAATGGCACTTTGGTGAGAAGTGAAATGACTGTATAGTCCCATTGAGACTCCCTCGTGAATATAGTAAGGCACCTCACCCAACAGGCAATAGTAAATACATCTCCTATTAGAAAGTTACACAAAGGAAAACGTCAACACAAATTTACACTAGAGTATTGATTTACTCCTCTCCAGGAGTTAGGCACAAGGCCAGTTTTTATCTTACTCCCACAAGTCTGCTTGGGAAAGTGGGGTTTAAAAATTGCCTGGGCAGCCCTGTCGGCATTCCCCGGTAGGGGCGCCTCAGGCAGTAAGCAATAAACTTACTCCTCCCCAAAGAGGGGAGGCAAAGCCTGGGAAGGTGGACCTCCTAGAACTGCACAGGACAGACCCATAGACCGGCGTAAATCAAGCCCCGAAGGCCAGACGATACCAGTTTATCGGGTGCAGTATCCATCGGAACAGATACTACACTTTGATCTTAGCCAAAAGGCGTTATTTAACCCCTACCCACAATAGGAATATGTGACACAAGGTCGGAAAGTGGGATTTGAAAAGCCAGCGCTCGAGAGGGTGAGCACTCTGGCCATTAAAAATTTCCTGGGCAGCCCCGTCGGCATTCCCCGGTAGGGGCGCCTCAGGCAGTAAGCAATTAACTTACTCCTCCCCAAAGAGGGGAGGTAAAACCTGGGAGGGTGGACCTCTTAGAACTGCACAGGACAGATCAGACCCAAAGATCACTGATCATCACAAACGAAGGACTCTGTTCTTGCAATAATAACTACGTCATAGCTCTCATGTTTTTAATTATCTATTCCTCAAAATCATAAAAGAAAGAACATTCTTTGGGGTGGATTCTTGATGATAGCAAGTCACTAATAAGAACTTAACACAAACATTTCAGTACTTTCATATTTTGAGTTTTAAAAAGTGATTATTAATGATGTACATTTTTAGCCACATCATTTTGATTACTGTACTAATTCAATTGAATAATATATTTTCTAATTTTATCTTCCATTTCAGACAATTTGGTTGTTTTTCCCAATTACATCTTTCATTTAAGTGAATTTGCCTACTTAGTTTCATTAACCACACAATCAACCTGGAGATTTCGATGATGACAATGTAGCTTGAAATTTATTTTTATATTCTTTTATATAAAATGAAGACTATAGCAAAAATCTTATTACAAATAATCAAAATGAGGACGGTTAAAAAAACGTTTTATTACTAAAACATCACGGTTGAACAATGTGTTTCTGTGATTGATATCATTAAGTGCTGCAGTTCCTTTTGTAAATTTGTGTTTTTATCTTTTGACACAATTACACATTCTCAAAAGACACATTAAAATAAAAATCACCCATTTAAATATAAAATTGTTTTTGTTTTTTTTTCATTATATTCTTGCTTGAAAGTGGTGAACAAACTTAAAATAAATGTGTTTCAATATATTGAGCAATAAACTAATCATTTTTCATAAATATGTTAAGCACATTTTTTGACTATTGTTTTGTTGTTCATGCCTAGGTTTATAATATGAAACAAACTCAGGAGCAATAAATTATTACTGCACTAGGACACTTTCTAAATGTTATATTTTGTAGAAAACACTGATCAGTTCCCTAGATGCAACAGATGTGTGCAATAATGCAGTAGGACACTCAAAATATAGTAAATGCTGCATTCGGATGTACTTAATACTCTAGATAGAGCAAGTATGTGTTAGAATATAGTGTGACTCTTAGTATGTCTTATGGTGAATCTAACAGTGCACAATATCATAGAGATAGCATGTGTGTAATTTACTAATGGATATATACTAAATCAGTAACTGTTCAATATGTTAGATAGAACAGTGTAACACTTGGTAAGGTGTACCTGCTTAATCTGTCGGTGTTCTTTACCCTAAATACAGCAGTTTTCTGTAAATTCGGTCTATTCTACTTTTAACTAGAATGATCAGTCACCACAATACCACATTTACTCATAACCTTATATTTGCTTTTTGCTTTATTGAACAAGTTGTAAACTTTCATTCTTTTTAGTTTTTACGGACGTTAACCAAACACTTAGACTGGTACCGACTTCAGTTACCAATTAAGGGTTGTAGCATCCATCTGAACAAATACTAAACTTTGAATTATTTACTTGCAGAAAATATGAAAAAATTACATTCAAAACAAGGCTTTCAAAAGTGTTCTAAAGTAATAAAAATGTATATCCTACTATAACTAGAATGTTAGTCACCACAATACCACATTTACTCATAACACAAATTAGACACAAGACCATCAGAAGTGTGGGAAAGAGTGTCGTCGGTCATCATTGTTCTAACATATGAAAAAAAATTAATATTTCTATGTTTCCCCAGCTAAGACATTTGTTGCTGAGCAAGGTTAGTGGAAGGTTAACATAAAATAGTAAATTCTTTACAGTAAGGTAACATTGGCATTTTCCCTTTAATGTTATCAATAATTAAACACTGCTTTTAATGTTATCCAGTAAAAGAGAATAGCAAATCAGTCAGCATTTTTTTACATTGAAATTTAACAAGTTCTAGGCGCTTGATTGTGATAGTGCTCTCTTGGCCTCCTTATTTTAAAAGTGCTCATTATCCTACATAGAACGAGTGTTTAATTAAATAGAGTTCAATATCCTAGATAGAGCAGGTGTGTTTATTATACACACCATAGCACAGGATTAAAAAAAAAAAAATGATGTTCGGGAAGCAGTCAAACAGTGAAACAGTCAAAGCTGGAGGTTCGGGAAAAGATTCAGAGCTTGCAGTATATGAAAGAGTCACCCTGATGATTAAGGAGTCGGAGCCAGCTCTTCAGGAAGTAGTCAGGTCCTAATTGTTCGGGTAGGAGTCAGAGCCTGATGTTCAGGAAAGAGTCAAGGTCTGGAGTTCAACCCGAATGGAATATTACGGAGTCTGAGTAGAATGTTATAGGAAGGGTCCCCATTGTTAGCACTATTATTTATATTCATATAAAATAATGTCTCGATCGGTGAATTTAAAAGAAAAAATTATTCTTCCCCATTGATACCATTTATTATATTCATATAAAATATTTAATCGGTGATCAACTTAGGTTATTTAATCTAACGTACACAAACATGAAAGAAGTAAATAGACACCATTATTATCATAAACAAAGACTGCTGTCAGAGGGGCCCGATCGACCTAGGTTATTTTATCTAACATACACGGACATGAAGAAGTAAATAAACAAACACCCTTATTAACATTAATAATGAAGACAAATATGGTACTTTTAATAGAAATGTTACATTTTTACTCCAGGGAATGGAGAGGTAGTGCAGAGTTTAGGGGAGGCCGGTGATAGTGTAGCCAGGGTGAATTGGCAACCATGTACGTGACATCTTTTACTCCTGGCAACTGTGGAAGGAGGGCGACTGGAGAAGTGATCCCCTGTGCAACGCCAATAGGTACGTATATAGTATGCGCACCGGGGCTGTAATAGGTACGTAAATAGCATGTGAACAGGGATGGCGATAAGTACGTACATACCATGCGCACCTGGGCGACAATAGATACGGATTTAGCATTCACACCAGAGTGGCGATAGGTACTTATATATTATGTACCTATATAGAAGGCACAGACAGAGGTGGTACTTTTTATAGAAATATGTCATACTTTTGCCCTGGCCAACGTAAGAGGAATGGTGGAGAAGAAACAGCTTTCGCAAAAGGCAAAATGAGAAAGTAGCTGTGAAATTGGGCGACCAGAGAAGAGAAAAGTAGAAAGATAAAGAGACGGCTATAGAGAAAGGGAGAGAAATCGAAGTTTGAATATAAAGATGTTGAATATAAAGATGTTACACACGTGATTTTTCTTCTATTCAATAACCTGAGCAACGCCGGGTAGCCCTGTCATCATGTTCTTTTTCAGTAAGTCACCAATTTCAAACTCCTCAAGAGTTTTCAGAATTCTAAATTCATTTTTACTCCGAAAATGACCTAAAGTCTAAATCAGTAAGAATCTAAAATCAACGAATAAACAAAACAAAATTGACAACTGAAATGTGTAAAACACAATAAAAATTCCAATATCCATTGTCACCATGTTCTATTTCAGTAAGTCACCAATTTGAAACTCATCAAGAGTTTTCAGAATTCTAAATTCATTTTAACTACATTTTTTTATACAAATTACCAATTCTAAAATGACAACTCTCCCAGAGTTTAGAATAATTAAATAATGAATGATGCCCCCCCCCTGAGTTGAGAATAATTAGAAAATGAATGACACATCTACCAGAGTTGAGAATGACTTAAAAATGAATGACACCTCTCCAGAGTTGAGAATAACTTAAAAATGAATGACAGTTTAGAGTTGACTAAAAGAACATGGTTTTGGTTGCTTAACATCCAAACATGCCTCCCAAAATTCAACCTCTGGTCCCTGTTCTGGGAGGTGGTAACAGGGTAAAACAGTGTAAATGCTTAGGAGGTTATGGATGTAACTTTACACCAGTTCTTATAGCCCGTTTCACTCTGTATAACCCTGGCTAACGAGGCTCTGGTAATGTATTCTTCAACTATTTTGTTTCAAACAAGTATTTTTATTTGCTTGCTATTTATTCTATTAGTTTGTCGATGTTACATTCAATAAACAGCATGTGTATTATTCTATTAACTATGCAACACCATATAAATACTGCCACATGATATAAACCAAACCATGCACACAAATGAAGCAAGGGAGACAGTCGGACAGATAGGGGAAAACAGTCATTATTAGAGAAAATATTTTTGTTTACTTTTCTGGTGCACATTCTTTTTTTTATAATTATTTTCACTTTCTAACTAAATGTTTGAAAACTATTAGCACTGAAACTTAGTGAAAACAATGGCACTTTGGTGAGAAGTGAAATGACTGTATAGTCCCATTGAGACTCCCTCGTGAATATAGTAAGGCACCTCACCCAACAGGCAATAGTAAATACATCTCCTATTAGAAAGTTACACAAAGGAAAACGTCAACACAAATTTACACTAGAGTATTGATTTACTCCTCTCCAGGAGTTAGGCACAAGGTCAGTTTTTATTTTACTCCCACAAGTCGGGTTGGGAAAGTGGGGTTTAAAAATTGCCTGGGCAGCCCAGTCGGCATTCCCCGGTAGGGGCGCTTCAGGCAGTAAGCAATAAACTTACTCCTCCCCAAAGAGGGGAGGCAAAGCCTGGGAAGGTGGACCTCCTAGAACTGCACAGGACAGACCCATAGACCGGCGTAAATCAAGCCCCGAAGGCCAAGACGATACCAGTTTATGGGGTGCAGTATCCATGGAACAGATACTACACTTTGATCTTAGCCAAAAGGCGTTATTTAACCCCTACCCACAATAGGAATATGTGACACAAGGTCGGAAAGTGGGATTTGAAAAGCCAGCGCTCGAGAAGGTGAGAACTCTGGCCATTAAAAATTTCCTGGGCAGCCCCGTCGGCATTCCCCGGTAGGGGCGCCTCAGGCAGTAAGCAATTAACTTACTCCTCCCCAAAGAGGGGAGGTAAAGCCTGAGAGGGTGGACCTCCTAGAACTGCACAGGACAGATCAGACCAACAGACCGGCGGAAACCAAGCCCCGAAGGCCAAGACAATACCGATCTATGAAGTGCAGTATCCATCGGAACAGATACTACACTTTGATCTTAGCCAAAAGGCGTTATTTAATCCCCACCCACAATAGGAATATGTGACACAAGGTCTGAAAGTGGGATTTGAAAAGCCAGCGCTCGAGAAGGTGAGCACTCTGGCCATTACAAATTTCCTGGGCAGCCCTGTCGACATTCCCTGACAGGGGCGCCTCAGACAGCAAGCAATTAACTTACTCCTCCTCAAAGAGGGGAGGTAAAGCCTGGGAGGGTGGACCTCTTAGAACTGCACAGGACAGATCAGACTCACAGACCGGCGGAAACCAAGCCCCGAAGGCCAAGACAACACCGATCCATGAAGTGCAGCACCCATCGGAAAGATACCACACTTTGATCTTAGCCAAAAGGCCAAGCTATTTTACTACTAAACAATATCTTAGTTCTGTTTCAGTTTGGAATTGCTTAACAGCCTGAGACCCCCCAGTACCAGAAAATCTCAATTGAACCAGCCTTTTTCAATAGAGTACAGCATTTGTTCTTTGTAATTTTATATCTTTTACTACAAAACTATCTATTTTTAAACAAACTGCATTTTATCCTTTTCTATTCACAATTCAGAACACCTTTGAAATAGATTCCTTTATGTTCTATATATTTGATGCTTTCTTTCCTTCAGATTTGATTATCAGAGTCCGGCTATACCACAATTTGAATTAAGAGAAATTCAGACTACCCATTACTTTATGCATGGATTAATAGACACTATTTATTCTTATAAACACAGGACTCACTGCTTCAGTTATTTTTTTTGTTAGTGTGTAATCTCTATGAACAATTTCTTTTTACTACATGACTTTAGTTTGATGTATGATTAGTAAAAAAAAAAAAGAAGATCACTGATCATCACAAACGAAGGACTCTGTTCTTGCAATAATAACTATGTCATAGCTCTCATGTTTATAATTATCTATTCCTCAAAATCATAAAAGAAAGAACATTCTTTGGGGTGAATTCTTGATGATAGCAAGTCACTAATAAGAACTTAACACAAACATTTCAGTACTTTCATATTTTGAGTTTTAAAAAGTGATTATTAATGATGTACATTTTTAGCCACATCATTTTGATTACTGTACTCATTCATTTGAATAATATATTTTCTAATTTCATCTTCCATTTCAGACAATTTGGTTGTTTTTCTCAATTACATCTTTCATTTAAGTGAATTTGCCTACTTAGTTTCATTAACCACACAATCAACCTGGAGATTTCGATGATGACAATGTAGCTTGAAATTTATTTTTATATTCTTTTATATAAAATGAAGACTATAGCAAAAATCTTATTACAAATAATCAAAATGAGGACGGTTAAAAAAACGTTTTATTACTAAAACATCACGGTTGAACAATGTGTTTCTGTGATTGATATCATTAAGTGCTGCAGTTCCTTTTTTAAATTTGTGTTTTTATCTTTTGACACAATTACACATTCTCAAAAGACACATTAAAATAAAAATCACCCATTTAAATATAAAATTGTTTTTGTTTTTTTTTCATTATATTCTTGCTTGAAAGTGGTGAACAAACTTAAAATAAATGTGTTTCAATATATTGAGCAATAAACTAATCATTTTTCATAAATATGTTAAGCACATTTTTTGACTATTGTTTTGTTGTTCATGCCTAGGTTTATAATCCGAAACAAACTCAGGAGCAATATATTATTACTGCACTAGGACACTTTCTAAATGTTATATTTTGTAGAAAACACTGATCAGTTCCCTAGATGCAACAGATGTGTGCAATAATGCAGTAGGACACGCAAAACATAGTAAATGCTGCATTCGGATGTACTTAATACTCTAGATAGAGCAAGTATGTGTTATAATATAGTGTGACTCTTAGTATGTCTTATGGTGAATCTAACAGTGCACAATATCATAGAGATAGCATGTGTGTAATTTACTAATGGATATATACTAAATCAGTAACTGTTCAATATGTTAGATAGAACAGTGTAACACTTGGTAAGGTGTACCTGCTTAATCTGTCGGTGTTCTTTACCCTAAATACAGCAGCTGTCTGTAAATTCGGTCTATTCTACTTTTGACTAGAATGATCAGTCACCACAATACCACATTTACTCATAACCTTATATTTGCTTTTTGCTTTATTGAACAAGTTGTAAACTTTCATTCTTTTTAGTTTTTACGGACGTTAACCAAACACTTCGACTGGTACCGACTTCAGTTACCAATTAAGGGTTGTAGCATCCATCTGAACAAATACTAAACTTTGAATTATTTACTTGCAGAAAATATGAAAAAATTACATTCAAAACAAGGCTTTCAAAAGTGTTCTAAAGTAATAAAAATGTATATCCTACTATAACTAGAATGTTAGTCACCACAATACCACATTTACTCATAACACAAATTAGACACAAGACCATCAGAAGTGTGGGAAAGAGTGTCGTCGGTCATCATTGTTCTAACATATGAAAAAAAATTAATATTTCTATGTTTCCCCAGCTAAGACATTTGTTGCTGAGCAAGGTTAGTTGAAGGTTAACATAAAATAGTAAATTCTTTACAGTAAGGTAACATTGGCATTTTCCCTTTAATGTTATCAATAATTAAACACTGCTTTTAATGTTATCCAGTAAAAGAGAATAGCAAATCAGTCAGCATTTTTTTACATTGAAATTTGTCAAGTTCTAGGCGCTTGATTGTGATAGTGTTCTCTTGGCCTCCTTATTTTAAAAGTGCTCATTATCCTACATAGAACGAGTGTTTAATTAAATATAGTGCAATATCCTAGATAGAGCAGATGTGTTTATTATACACACCATAGCACAGGATTAAAAAAAAAAAACTGATGTTCGGGGAGCAGTCAAACAGTGAAACAGTCAAAGCTGGAGGTTCGGGAAAAGATTCAGAGCTTGCAGTATATGAAAGAGTCACCCTGATGTTTAAGGAGTCGGAGCCAGCTCTTCAGGAAGTAGTCAGGTCCTAATTGTTCGGGTAGGAGTCAGAGCCTGATGTTCAGGAAAGAGTCAAGGCCTGGAGTTCAACCCGAATGGTATATTACGGAGTCTGAGTAGAATGTTATAGGAAGGGTCCCCATTGTTAGCACTATTATTTATATTCATATAAAATAATGTTTCGATCGGTGAATTTAAAAGAAAAAATTATTCTTGCCCATTGATACCATTTATTATATTCATATAAAATATTTAATCGGTGGTCAACCTAGGTTATTTAATCTAACGTACACAAACATGAAAGAAGTAAATAGACACCATTATTATCATAAACAAAGACTGCTGTCAGAGGGGCCTGATCGACCTAGGTTATTTTATCTAACATACACGGACATGAAGAAGTAAATAAACAAACACCCTTATTAACATTAATAATGAAGACAAATATGGTACTTTTTATAGAAATTTTACATTTTACTCCAGGGAATGGAGAGGTAGTGCAGAGTTTAGGGGAGGCCGGTGATAGTGTAGCCAGGGTGAATTGGCAACCATGTACGTGACATCTTTTACTCCTGGCAACTGTGGAAGGAGGGCGACTGGAGAAGTGATCCCCGTGCAACGCCAATAGGTACTTATATAGTATGCGCACCGGGGCTGTAATAGGTACGTATATAGCATGTGAACAGGGATGGCGATAAGTAAGTACATACCATGCGCACCTGGGCGACAATAGATACGGATTTAGCATTCACACCAGAGTGGCGATAGGTACTTATATATTATGTACCTATATAGAAGGCACAGACAGAGGTGGTACTTTTTATAGAAATATGTCATACTTTTGCCCTGGCCAACGTAAGAGGAATGGTGGAGAAGAAACAGCTTTCGCAAAAGGCAAAATGAGAAAGTAGTTGTTAAATTGGGCGACCAGAGAAGAGAAAAGTAGAAAGATAAAGAGACGGCTATAAAGAAAGGGAGAGAAATAGAAGTTTGAATATAAAGATGTTACACACGCAATTTTTCTTCTATTCTATAACCTGAGCAACGCCGGGTAGCCCTGCTAGTCTATTATATAAACGTCACCTGTCTGTATGGATGTATGTATGTATGTATGTATGTATGTATGTATGTATGTTGGTCTTCTCCTCCGATACTACCCAACAGAAACTCACGCAGATGACTTTATTAAAACCAGCCAGCCCCCAGACGTGCTATCGCTGAAAATTGGGGGGAAACGTTCATATTTTCGTATAGAAATGGCTCGAAACGTTGAGGGGGGGAGGGATGTTTTAAAAAATCAAGACATAGTACAAAAACGATTTGCGCATGCGTGAAATATATGTCACTTCCTCAATAAGACCATTTTGAACGCGCCAAATATGAAAAACGTAAGTTTACGTACTTTTTTTATTTGTTTCTGTAATCAACAATTATAAACAACTTAATTTTTATTTAAACAAAAAAATTCGCTAATATTATTTGTTTATTAAACGTATCGTAAAAAATATATATATATATGAGTTTATTATGCATTCTGTCCTCGTGGGGAGGCAAGTAATAACCGACACAAAAACATTTTTGTTTAGTTTTCCAACGTGAAACGCAATATATTTTAATAAATAAACAAAATATATATACATTTTAAAAAATAACCGTACATTGGCCTCACCATCCATAATCAACAATTAAGATCGATAATTTTATTTACAAATATTTCTATAACTTAATTTTTTTGTTTATTAAACGTATCGTAAAAAAAAAAACACGATATGACTTTATTATGCAATCTCCCTTCGTGGGGACGCAAGTAAATATTTACATTTCTCTTCGTAAGCGAAATAAAACGGTATTTTCACACTTAAATAAAAACATTTGACTGACAAGTGTTCATCCCCCCCCCAAAAAAAAAACACAACAAATTAAAATATATTTATTGCTAATATTATTTGTTTATTAAACGTATCGTAAAAAAAATATATATATATGAGTTTATTATGCATTCTGTCCTCGTGGGGAGATACAAAAACATGTTTGTTTAGTTTCCCAACGTGAAACGCAATATATTTTAATAAATAAACAAAATATATACATTTTAAAAAATAACTGTACATCAGGCATAATCAACAATTAAGATCGATAATTTTATTTACAAATATTTCTATAACTTAATTTTTTTGTTTATTAAACGTATCGTAAAAAAAAACACGATATGACTTTATTATGCAATCTCCCTTCGTGGGGACGCAAGTAAATATTTACTTTTCCATTCGTAAGCCAACCCCAAATAAAACGGTAAAACATTTGACTGACAATTGTTCATTCCCCCCCCCCAAAAAAAAACACAACAAATTAAAATATATTTATTTTATTCATCTAATTCAGCTCTTATCATTGTTGCTACAATACTAACGTAATAAGTTCAGAAACAAAAAAACACTTACAGATTTAGCGATTGTTATTCTATTATTTATTCTTTCTTCGTAGCATTTTCACGTTAGCAAACAGTTTAATTTATTTTGCACAAAGAATACACATCAAACATATGATATTATAATACATACTAAACAATATTCCAAATAACTTTTATATTTCGTAGGGGGGGAATTCAGTTGGTAAATTTATAGAAGTGCACCTTTCGTATTTCGACTCCTAAAAAAATAAAGTATCGACTTTTTTGGCAAAATTACATGTAAACAGCCTCAACAAATATCCGCTATGAAAAAAATTTATGAAAATTGTTATTATTTTAGATTTTAGGAGGGGGGCACTTTCCTATATAAGTTATACGTAAAGTGAGCACGCATTTCTGGTCCACCGAATCTCAACTCTCGTATTTCGACCTCTAAAAGAAAAAAAAAGTTTCTACTTTTTTGGCAAAATTACATGTAAACAGCCTCAACAAATATCCGTTATGAAAAAAAATTTATGAAATTTGTTATTTTAGACGTTTGGAGGGGGGGGGGTCACTTTCCTATATAAGTTATACGTAAAGTGAGCACGCATCTCTTGACCACTTAGAATCGATTATGGTCACGTTTTGCAAAATGAATGTCGCAGAAAAAATAAGAATGTGTTATTTATTATACAGTTTTATTCTTTTAAATGCTTAATTTTTTTGCTTAGTTGGATATTCCGAACAAAGCAACACTAACCCTAACCCTTACAAAAAAAATTGTATTTGTGAAAAGTCTCAAAATTTTAAAAAGTTTCTTTTTTCGGAATATCCAACCAAACACTAACCCTAACCCCCAAAAATGTAAGCATTTAAAAAGAATAAGTCTGTTTTTGTCCGTTTCAAAAGCTATATCAGTACCAAAATGCCCAAATGTGTACCTGCCCCCCCCCCTTCGCCCCAAATAAAATCTAAAATAACGTTTGTTGAATATTTCTTTCAACACGTGTTCGCTAGGGTGCGATTCTAAGTGGTCAAGAAATGCGTGCTCACTTTACGTATAACTTATATAGGAAAGTGCCCCCCCCCCTCCTAACATCTAAAATAACAAATTTCATTTTTTTTTTTCATAGCGGATATTTGTTGAGGCTGTTTACATGTAATTTTGCCAAAAAAGTAGAAACTTTTTTTTTTTTTTTAGGGGTCGAAATACGAGAGTTGAGATTCGGTGGACCAGAAAGGCGTGCTCACTTTACGTATAACTTATATAATAAAATACCCCCCCCCTCCTAAATTCTAAAATAATAACAATTTTCATACATTTTTTTCTTAGCAGATATTTTTTGAGGCTGTTTACATGTAATTTGCCAAAAAAAGTAGAAACTTTTTTTTTTAGGGGTCGAAATACGAAAGGTGCACTTCTATAAATTTACCAAAAAAATTATACTCTAACATATAAGATACAATTTTTTTAACGTTTTCCTTCTGTTAAGAAATATACACCTCAAGAATCAATATATACCAATAATTATACCTTTCACTTCTTTTATAAACAAACAAATATGTGACTTCTACACTATTTGGACCGGACTGATTAGTTTATACTAAGCAAATACTTTTTACAAATGGGATTTCAATTATCCTTTCATTTTTTTTTTTTAAAACAAATCTGTGACTTCTATACTATTTGGACCGACCTGTTTGGTAGAATTCGTTCGTAAACTAAGCAAATACTTTTTACAAATGGGATTTCCATTAACGACTATGAGAAAAAAATATTCAAAAAACGACATCCTTGAATTTTATTGTAATAAATACGCGTGGACATGTATTCAATTTACACGGATTTTCTATTTTCGTCATCATTACACGTAACGGACATCGACTACCTATAACTAAGCCGACGTAATCAAATACGAATTTGTAAACGTCGCTAATTAAATATGATATACTTCTACAAAAAACAAAATGAATAATTCCGATATTTCATATTATAATAATTAAAAAAAAAAAAAACACCTAACAATTAATATAAAGATTTACATTTTACTTATTTACATGAAGTTAAAACAACTGTTACTTATACAGAATTTGAACTTTCTTAGAATCGTTTTAAACGATCACTATTGACTAATCACTAACTACTCATTTCATTGATAAATTTTCACTTCAGAAATTACTGTTGCCTACTTTCAGAAACTTTTCATTCATACAATAAGATAAATCGATGACTTTACATTCAGTTTGGCACTTCCGGTTGACTCGGTGGAATGAATGGAACTCTTCAATTATTAAGTCCAAGTGACGTTTGAAATGCAGAACTACCCTTACTTATTACAATAAAAAATATTCCCCCACCCACCCCCACCTAAATATATAAGACAGCGACTACATAATAACGTGCCACCCATTATAAATAATATTACAATATTTTTATAAATAATATTACAATATTTTTAAGTATAAAAACTCATCCGACATAATCAAATATGAATTCGTAAACGTCGATAATAAAATATGATACACTTCTTTTTAAGGCATTAGAACTTTACACGATAAAAAAACAATTAACAAATTCGGATATTTTCCATTATAATAATTTTTTTTTAAAAACCCATTAAACTCACAAAAAAAATAAAAAAACAATTGCTGAAATTTTTTAATAAACACTTACTCTGTCTGTGATAAGGGGGCCTTTGAAAATTAAAGAGGCCTACAGAGCCACATTACAATCACCCCCCCCTCCCAAAACTGCTGCCCTTATATTAAATACATTTTCTTCTTTTTTCAACATACACTAATTGACATTAATTTAGACTTAGATTTACCCGTGAGGCGGTGGCAAGCGACATATTGTCGATAGTGTTCACCACTCGACTACAACAATATTTCTGTTTCACACTTACTACAATAACGTCCAGTAGTATTTACTGACCAACACATCAGATTTGTTTGCCTTTCAAGCTCCATACGGAAATAGAATTTACATGCTTTAAATAGTTATTAATGCCCCCCCTTTATTTGCCCAATTGATACACATCAGAAACATATTACATACAATAACATATCCTTTGGACTTTTAACACAATACATGGTTCAGATCAAAATTGGTTTAATTTCTTGCAAATCAGACGTGACTAACCTGCCACATTTTCAAGATTTTCATAGCAAGAGTTTTCCATCTAAAGCTAGGTATCCAACTCCTAATGAAAGGAAACATTTTAGGAGTGGTCATAGCATACATGTACACTGTTGAGTGGCAGAAAAGAGGATTGCCACATGCTCATTGTCTGGTTTGGCTTCAACAAAAATTGAGATCCTCTGACATAGATTCAGTTATCAGTGCGGAAATTCCGGATCCAGTGGCAGATCCGGTTTTACATGATATCATTAGGCACCATATGATTCATGGACCATGTGGAAACATAAACAGATGTTCACTCTGTCTCAAAGATGGACACTACAGTAAGAGATATCCCAGACACTTCTTGAGTGAAACTCAATCGGATACAAATGGCTACCCACAATATCGACTATCTCCTTTAGCTGGAGGTTTTGAGACGACAGTTACCCTACCTGGCAACATAACGGTTCCTGTAGACAACCGATGGGTTGTACCACATAATAAACTGCTTTGTAAGATTTTTGATGCACATATCAATGTTGAATACTGCAACAGCGTGAAATCAATAAAATACATTTGTAAATATGTAAATAAAGGTAGTGATCAAGCTATCTTCACAATTGAAAGTAATGCTCATGATGAAGTTAAGAGATACGAAACAGGACGTTACATATCAACCAATGAAGCCATTTGGAGAATACTTAACTTTCACATACATGTACATCATCCCCCAGTTATTCACCTATCAGTTACTCTAGAAAATTGACAGCGGATATACTTTACTGAAAGTACTGCAGCAGATAGAGTTGCAAATCCACCTACAACCACTCTAACAGCTTTCTTCAAATTGTGTCAAACAGATTTTTTTGCACGTACACTTTTTTACTCGGAAGTTCCACTTTATTATACCTGGGACAGTAAAACTAAGCTCTTCAAGCGACAACTGAACTGTGTAGAACACAATAAAAATTCCAATATTCATTGCCACCATGTTCTTTTTCAGTAAGTCACAAATTTCAAACTCATCAAGAGTTTTTAGAATTCTAAATTCATTTTAACTACATTTTGTTTATACAAATTACCAATTCTAAAATGACAACTCTCCCAGAGTTTAGAATAATTAAATAATGAATGATGCCCCCCCCCTGAGTTGAGAATAATTAGAAAATGAATGACACATCCACCAGAGTTGAGAATGACTTAAAAATGAATGACACCTCTCCAGAGTTGAGAATAACTTAAAAATGAATGACAGTTGAGAATTGACTAAAAGAACATGGTTTTGGTTGCTTAACATCCAAACATGCCTCCCAAAATTCAACCTCTGGTCCCTGTTCTGGAAGGTGGTAACAGGGTAAAACAGTGTAAATGCTTAGGAGGTTATGGATGTAACTTTACACCAGTTCTTATAGCCCGTTTCACTCTGTATAACCCTGGCTAACAAGGCTCTGGTAATGTATTCTTCAACTATTTTGTTTCAAACAAGTATTTTTATTTGCTTGCTATTTATTCTATTAGTTTGTCGATGTTACATTCAATAAACAGCATGTGTATTATTCTATTAACTATGCAACACCATATAAATACTGCCACATGATATAAACCAAACCATGCACACAAATGAAGCAAGGGAGACAGTCGGACAGATAGGGGAAAACAGTCATTATCAGAGAAAATATTTTTTTAACTTTTTTGGTGCACATTCTTTTTTTTATAATTATTTTCACTTTCTAAGTAAATGTTTGAAAACTATTAGCACTGAAACTTAGTGAAAACAATGGCACTTTGGTGAGAAGTGAAATGACTGTATAGTCCCATTGAGACTCCCTCGTGAATATAGTAAGGCACCTCACCCAACAGGCAATAGTAAATACATCTCCTATTAGAAAGTTACACAAAGGAAAACGTCAACACAAATTTACACTAGAGTATTGATTTACTCCTCTCCAGGAGTTAGGCACAAGGTCAGTTTTTATCTTACTCCCACAATAAAAAAAATCACTAACTACTCATTTCATTGATAAATTTTCACTTCAGAAATTACTGTTGCCTACTTTCAGAAACTTTTCATTCATAGAATAAGATAAATCGATGATTTTACATTCAGTCTGGCACTTCCGGTTGACTCGGTGGAATGAATGGAACTCTTCAATTATTAAGTCCAAGTGACGTTTGAAATGCAGAACTATCCTTACTTATTACAATAAAATATCAGAATTTGTTAAAGTTTTTGTATTGTTTTTTTTCTTATTTTTTAGAGTTTAAAGTTTTATTTTTTATTTTTTTTTTTAAATGAAAGATCCGTGTAAACGGATTAAATGTTCCCCCACCCACCCCACCTAAATATATACGACAGCGACTACATAATAACGTGCCACCCATTATAAATAATATTACAATATTTTTATAAATAATATTACAATATTTTTAAGTATAAAAACTCATCCGACACAATCACATATGCATTCGTAAACGTCGATAATTAAATATGATACACTTCTTTTTAAGGCATTAGAACTTTACACGATAAAAAAACAATTGACAAATTCGGATATTTTCCATTATAATAAATTTAAAAAAAAAAAAAATTAAACTCACAAAAAAAAAATAAAAAAACAATTGCTGAAATTTTTTAATAAACACTTACGACAATTAAGAGAAATTCAGACTAACACAGGACTCACTGCTTCAGTTATTTTTTTTGTGTGTGTGTAATCATTATGAACAATTTCTTTTTAATACATGACTTTAGTTTGATGTATGATTAGTAAAAAAAAAAAGACCACTGATCATCACAAACGAAGGACTCTATAATAATAACTCTATTGCAATAATAACTACGTCATAGCTCTCATGTTTTTAATTACCTATTCCTCAAAATCATAAAAGAAAGAACATTCTTTGGGGTGGATTCTTGATGATAGCAAGTCACTAATAAGAACTTAACACAAACATTTCAGTACTTTCATATTTTGAGTTTTAAAAAGTGATTATTAATGATGTACATTTTTAGCCACATCATTTTGATTACTGTACTCATTCAATTGAATAATATATTTTCTAATTTCATCTTCCATTTCAGACAATTTGGTTGTTTTTCCCAATTACATCTTTCATTTAAGTGAATTTGCCTACTTAGTTTCATTAACCACACAATCAACCTGGAGATTTCGATGATGACAATGTAGCTTGAAATTTATTTTTATATTCTTTTATATAAAATGAAGACTATAGCAAAAATCTTATTACAAATAATCAAAATGAGGACGGTTAAAAAAACGTTTTATTACTAAAACATCACGGTTGAACAATGTGTTTCTGTGATTGATATCATTAAGTGCTGCAGTTCCTTTTTTAAATTTGTGTTTTTATCTTTTCACACAATTACACATTCTCAAAAGACACATTAAAATAAAAATCACCCATTTAAATATAAAATTGTTTTTGTTTTTTTTCATTATATTCTTGCTTGAAAGTGGTGAACAAACTTAAAATAAATGTGTTTCAATATATTGAGCAATAAACTAATCATTTTTCATAAATATGTTAAGCACATTTTTTGACTATTGTTTTGTTGTTTATAATCCGAAACAAACTCAGGAGCAATACATTATTACTGCACTAGGACACTTTCTAAATGTTATATTTTGTAGAAAACACTGATCAGTTCCCTAGATGCAACAGATGTGTACAATAATGCAGTAGGACACTCAAAATATAGTAAATGCTGCATTCGGATGTACTTAATACTCTAGATAGAGCAAGTATGTGTTATAATATAGTGTGACTCTTAGTATGTCTTATGGTGAATCTAACAGTGCACAATATCATAGAGATAGCATGTGTGTAATTTACTAATGGATATATACTAAATCAGTAACTGTTCAATATGTTAGATAGAACAGTGTAACACTTGGTAAGGTGTACCTGCTTAATCTGTCGGTGTTCTTTACCCTAAATACAGCAGCTTTCTGTAAATTCGGTCTATTCTACTTTTGACTAGAATGATCAGTCACCACAATACCACATTTACTCATAACCTTATATTTGCTTTTTGCTTTATTGAACAAGTTGTAAACTTTCATTCTTTTTAGTTTTTACGGACGTTAACCAAACACTTAGACTGGTACCGACTTCAGTTACCAATTAAGGGTTGTAGCATCCATCTGAACAAATACTAAACTTTGAATTATTTACTTGCAGAAAATATGAAAAAATTACATTCAAAACAAGGCTTTCAAAAGTGTTCTAAAGTAATAAAAATGTATATCCTACTATAACTAGAATGTTAGTCACCACAATACCACATTTACTCATAACACAAATTAGACACAAGACCATCAGAAGTGTGGGAAAGAGTGTCGTCGGTCATCATTGTTCTAACATATGAAAAAAATTAATATTTCTATGTTTCCCCAGCTAAGACATTTGTTGCTGAGCAAGGTTAGTGGAAGGTTAACATAAAATAGTAAATTCTTTACAGTAAGGTAACATTGGCATTTTCCCTTTAATGTTATCAATAATTAAACACTGCTTTTAATGTTATCCAGTAAAAGAGAATAGCAAATCAGTCAGCATTTTTTTACATTGAAATTTAACAAGTTCTAGGCGCTTGATTGTGATAGTGCTCTCTTGGCCTCCTTATTTTAAAAGTGCTCATTATCCTACATAGAACGAGTGTTTAATTAAATAGAGTTCAATATCCTAGATAGAGCAGGTGTGTTTATTATATACACCATAGCACAGGATTAAAAAAAAAAAATGATGTTTGGGAAGCAGTCAAACAGTGAAACAGTCAAAGCTGGAGGTTCGGGAAAAGATTCAGAGCTTGCAGTATATGAAAGAGTCACCCTGATGATTAAGGAGTCGGAGCCAGCTCTTCAGGAAGTAGTCAGGTCCTAATTGTTCGGGTAGGAGTCAGAGCCTGATGTTCAGGAAAGAGTCAAGGCCTGGAGTTCAACCCGAATGGAATATTACAGAGTCTGAGTAGAATGTTATAGGAAGGGTCCCCATTGTTAGCACTATTATTTATATTCATATAAAATAATGTCTCGATCGGTGAATTTAAAAGAAAAAATTATTCTTCTCCATTGATACCATTTATTATATTCATATTAAATATTTAATCGGTGATCAACCTAGGTTATTTAATCTAACATACACAAACATGAAAGAAGTAAATAGACACCATTATTATCATAAACAAAGACTGCTGTCAGAGGGGCCTGATCGACCTAGGTTATTTTATCTAACATACACGGACATGAAGAAGTAAATAAAAAAACACCCTTATTAACATTAATAATGAAGACAAATATGGTACTTTTAATAGAAATGTTACATTTTTACTCCAGGGAATGGAGAGGTAGTGCAGAGTTTAGGGGAGGCCGGTGATAGTGTAGCCAGGGTGAATTGGCAACCATGTACGTGACATCTTTTACTCCTGGCAACTGTGGAAGGAGGGCGACTGGAGAAGTGATCCCCTGTGCAACGCCAATAGGTACGTATATAGTATGCGCACCGGGGCTGTAATAGGTACGTATATAGCATGTGAACAGGGATGGCGATAAGTACGTACATACCATGCGCACCTGGGCGACAATAGATACGGATTTAGCATTCACACCAGAGTGGCGATAGGTACTTATATATTATGTACCTATATAGAAGGCACAGACAGAGGTGGTACTTTTTATAGAAATATGTCATACTTTTGCCCTGGCCAACGTAAGAGGAATGGTGGAGAAGAAACAGCTTTCGCAAAAGGCAAAATGAGAAAGTAGCTGTGAAATTGGGCGACCAGAGAAGAGAAAAGTAGAAAGATAAAGAGACAGCTATAGAGAAAGGGAGAGAAATCGAAGTTTGAATATAAAGATGTTGAATATAAAGATGTTACACACGTGATTTTTCTTCTATTCAATAACCTGAGCAACGCCAGGTAGCCCTGTCATCATGTTCTTTTTAAGTAAGTCACCACTTTCAAACTCCTCAAGAGTTTTCAGAATTCTAAATTCATTTTAACTACATTTTTTTATACAAATTACCAATTCTAAAATGACAACTCTCCCAGAGTTTAGAATAATTAAATAATGAATGATGCCCCCCCCCCTGAGTTGAGAATAATTAGAAAATGAATGACACATCTACCAGAGTTGAGAATGACTTAAAAATGAATGACACCTCTCCAGAGTTGAGAATAACTTAAAAATGAATGACAGTTGAGAATTGACTAAAAGAACATGGTTTTGGTTGCTTAACATCCAAACATGCCTCCCAAAATTCAACCTCTGGTCCCTGTTCTGGGAGGTGGTAACAGGGTAAAACAGTGTAAATGCTTAGGAGGTTATGGATGTAACTTTACACCAGTTCTTATAGCCCGTTTCACTCTGTATAACCCTGGCTAACGAGGCTCTGGTAATGTATTCTTCAACTATTTTGTTTCAAACAAGTATTTTTATTTGCTTGCTATTTATTCTATTAGTTTGTCGATGTTACATTCAATAAACAGCATGTGTATTATTCTATTAACTATGCAACACCATATAAATACTGCCACATGATATAAACCAAACCATGCACACAAATGAAGCAAGGGAGACAGTCGGACAGATAGGGGAAAACAGTCATTATCAGAGAAAATATTTTTGTTTACTTTTTTGGTGCACATTCTTTTTTTTATAATTATTTTCACTTTCTAAGTAAATGTTTGAAAACTATTAGCACTGAAACTTAGTGAAAACAATGGCACTTTGGTGAGAAGTGAAATGACTGTATAGTCCCATTGAGACTCCCTCGTGAATATAGTAAGGCACCTCACCCAACAGGCAATAGTAAATACATCTCCTATTAGAAAGTTACACAAAGGAAAACGTCAACACAAATTTACACTAGAGTATTGATTTACTCCTCTCCAGGAGTTAGGCACAAGGTCAGTTTTTATCTTACTCCCACAAGTCGGGTTGGGAAAGTGGGGTTTAAAAATTGCCTGGGCAGCGCCGTCGGCATTCCCCGGTAGGGGCGCCTCAGGCAGTAAGCAATAAACTTACTCCTCCCCAAAGAGGGGAGGCAAAGCCTGGGAAGGTGGACCTCCTAGAACTGCACAGGACAGACCCATAGACCGGCGTAAATCAAGCCCCAAAGGCCAAGACGATACCAGTTTATGGGGTGCAGTATCCATGGAACAGATGCTACACTTTGATCTTAGCCAAAAGGCGTTATTTAACCCCTACCCACAATAGGAATATGTGACACAAGGTCGGAAAGTGGGATTTGAAAAGCCAGCGCTCGAGAAGGTGAGCACTCTGGCCATTAAAAATTTCCTGGGCAGCCCCGTCGGCATTCCCCGGTAGGGGCGCCTCAGGCAGTAAGCAATTAACTTACTCCTCCCCAAAGAGGGGAGGTAAAGCCTGAGAGGGTGGACCTCCTAGAACTGCACAGGACAGATCAGACCAACAGACCGGCGGAAACCAAGCCCCGAAGGCCAAGACAATACCGATCTATGAAGTGCAGTATCCATCGGAACAGATACTACACTTTGATCTTAGCCAAAAGGCGTTATTTAATCCCCACCCACAATAGGAATATGTGACACAAGGTCTGAAAGTGGGATTTGAAAAGCCAGCGCTCGAGAAGGTGAGCACTCTGGCCATTACAAATTTCCTGGGCAGCCCCGTCGGCATTCCCCGGTAGGGGCGCCTCAGGCAGTAAGCAATTAACTTACTCCTCCCCAAAGAGGGGAGGTAAAGCCTGGGAGGGTGGACCTCTTAGAACTGCACAGGACAGATCAGACTCACAGACCGGCGGAAACCAAGCCCCGAAGGCCAAGACAACACCGATCCATGAAGTGCAGCACCCATCGGAAAGATACCACACTTTGATCTTAGCCAAAAGGCCAAGCTATTTTACTACTAAACAATATCTTAGTTCTGTTTCAGTTTGGAATTGCTTAACAGCCTGAGACCCCCCAGTACCAGAAAATCTCAATTGAACCAGCCTTTTTCAATAGAGTACAGCATTTGTTCTTTGTAATTTTATATCTTTTACTACAAAACTATCTATTTTTAAACAAACTGCATTTTATCCTTTTCTATTCACAATTCAGAACACCTTTGAAATAGATTCCTTTATGTTCTATATATTTGATGCTTTCTTTCCTTCAGATTTGATTATCAGAGTCCGGCTATACCACAATTTGAATTAAGAGAAATTCAGACTACCCATTACCTTATGCATGGATTAATAGACACTATTTATTCTTATAAACACAGGACTCACTGCTTCAGTTATTTTTTTTGTGAGTGTGTAATCTTTATGAACAATTTCTTTTTAATACATGACTTTAGTTTGATGTATGATTAGTAAAAAAAAAAAAGAAGATCACTGATCATCACAAACGAAGGACTCTGTTCTTGCAATAATAACTATGTCATAGCTCTCATGTTTATAATTATCTATTCCTCAAAATCATAAAAGAAAGAACATTCTTTGGGGTGAATTCTTGATGATAGCAAGTCACTAATAAGAACTTACCACAAACATTTCAGTACTTTCATATTTTGAGTTTTAAAAAGTGATTATTAATGATGTACATTTTTAGCCACATCATTTTGATTACTGTACTCATTCAATTGAATAATATATTTTCTAATTTCATCTTCCATTTCAGACAATTTGATTGTTTTTCTCAATTACATCTTTCATTTAAGTGAATTTGCCTACTTAGTTTCATTAACCAAACAATCAACCTGGAGATTTCGATGATGACAATGTAGCTTGAAATTTATTTTTATATTCTTTTATATAAAATGAAGACTATAGCAAAATCTTATTACAAATAATCAAAATGAGGACGGTTAAAAAAACGTTTTATTACTAAAACATCACGATTGAACAATGTGTTTCTGTGATTGATATCATTAAGTGCTGCAGTTCCTTTTTTAAATTTGTGTTTTTATCTTTTGACACAATTACACATTCTCAAAAGACACATTAAAATAAAAATCACCCATTTAAATATAAAATTGTTTTTGTTTTTTTTTCATTATATTCTTGCTTGAAAGTGGTGAACAAACTTAAAATAAATGTGTTTCAATATATTGAGCAATAAACTAATCATTTTTCATAAATATGTTAAGCACATTTTTTGACTATTGTTTTGTTGTTCATGCCTAGGTTTATAATCCGAAACAAACTCAGGAGCAATATATTATTACTGCACTAGGACACTTTCTAAATGTTATATTTTGTAGAAAACACTGATCAGTTCCCTAGATGCAACAGATGTGTACAATAATGCAGTAGGACACGCAAAACATAGTAAATGCTGCATTCGGATGTACTTAATACTCTAGATAGAGCAAGTATGTGTTATAATATAGTGTGACTCTTAGTATGTCTTATGGTGAATCTAACAGTGCACAATATCATAGAGATAGCATGTGTGTAATTTACTAATGGATATATACTAAATCAGTAACTGTTCAATATGTTAGATAGAACAGTGTAACACTTGGTAAGGTGTACCTGCTTAATCTGTCGGTGTTCTTTACCCTCAATACAGCAGCTGTCTGTAAATTCGGTCTATTCTACTTTTGACTAGAATGATCAGTCACCACAATACCACATTTACTCATAACCTTATATTTGCTTTTTGCTTTATTGAACAAGTTGTAAACTTTCATTCTTTTTAGTTTTTACGGACGTTAACCAAACACTTAGACTGGTACCGACTTCAGTTACCAATTAAGGGTTGTAGCATCCATCTGAACAAATACTAAACTTTGAATTATTTACTTGCAGAAAATATGAAAAAATTACATTCAAAACAAGGCTTTCAAAAGTGTTCTAAAGTAATAAAAATGTATATCCTACTATAACTAGAATGTTAGTCACCACAATACCACATTTACTCATAACACAAATTAGACACAAGACCATCAGAAGTGTGGGAAAGAGTGTCGTCGGTCATCATTGTTCTAACATATGAAAAAAAATTAATATTTCTATGTTTCCCCAGCTAAGACATTTGTTGCTGAGCAAGGTTAGTGGAAGGTTAACATAAAATAGTAAATTCTTTACAGTAAGGTAACATTGGCATTTTCCCTTTAATGTTATCAATAATTAAACACTGCTTTTAATGTTATCCAGTAAAAGAGAATAGCAAATCAGTCAGCATTTTTTTACATTGAAATTTAACAAGTTCTAGGCGCTTGATTGTGATAGTGCTCTCTTGGCCTCCTTATTTTAAAAGTGCTCATTATCCTACATAGAACGAGTGTTTAATTAAATAGAGTTCAATATCCTAGATAGAGCAGGTGTGTTTATTATATACACCATAGCACAGGATTAAAAAAAAAAAATGATGTTTGGGAAGCAGTCAAACAGTGAAACAGTCAAAGCTGGAGGTTCGGGAAAAGATTCAGAGCTTGCAGTATATGAAAGAGTCACCCTGATGATTAAGGAGTCGGAGCCAGCTCTTCAGGAAGTAGTCAGGTCCTAATTGTTCGGGTAGGAGTCAGAGCCTGATGTTCAGGAAAGAGTCAAGGCCTGGAGTTCAACCCGAATGGAATATTACGGAGTCTGAGTAGAATGTTATAGGAAGGGTCCCCATTGTTAGCACTATTATTTATATTCATATAAAATAATGTCTCGATCGGTGAATTTAAAAGAAAAAATTATTCTTCCCCATTGATACCATTTATTATATTCATATAAAATATTTAATCAGTGGTCAACCTAGGTTATTTAATCTAACGTACACAAACATGAAAGAAGTAAATAGACACTATTATTATCATAAACAAAGACTGCTGTCAGAGGGGCATAATCGACCTAGGTTATTTTATCTAACATACACGGACATGAAGAAGTAAATAAACAAACACCCTTATTAACATTAATAATGAAGACAAATATGGTACTTTTAATAGAAATGTTACATTTTTACTCCAGGGAATGGAGAGGTAGTGCAGAGTTTTGGGGAGGCCGGAAATAGTGTAGCCAGGGTGAATTGGCAACCATGTACGTGACATCTTTTACTCCTGGCAACTGTGGAAGGAGGGCGACTGGAGAAGTGATCCCCGTGCAACGCCAATAGGTACGTATATAGTATGCGCACCGGGGCTGTAATAGGTACGTATATAGCATGTGAACAGGGATGGTGATAAGTAAGTACATACCATGCGCACCTGGGCGACAATAGATACGGATTTAGCATTCACACCAGAGTGGCGATAGGTACTTATATATTATGTACCTATATAGAAGGCACAGACAGAGGTGGTACTTTTTATAGAAATATGTCATACTTTTGCCCTGGCCAACGTAAGAGGAATGGTGGAGAAGAAACAGCTTTCGCAAAAGGCAAAATGAGAAAGTAGCTGTGAAATTGGGCGACCAGAGAAGAGAAAAGTAGAAAGATAAAGAGACGGCTATAGAGAAAGGGAGAGAAATAGAAGTTTGAATATAAAGATGTTACACAAGCGATTTTTCTTCTATTCTATAACCTGAGCAACGCCGGGTAGCCCTGCTAGTTACTATATAAATGCTTATATAATAAAACTTAACCTGAAATTCAAGAATCAATGTAACCTTTTTGAGAACCTTACTAACAATTATTAATCTATGATGTATCTATCCTTAATAACATATATTAATTTATAAACATATTTTATTCGGTTTATTTAATCAGTTGACAACTTTATTTATTTGGATTGATATAGTCTATATTTGATTCATCTTCTTTTTGTGGTGTGGCCATGTTTCATTCCTTATGACTGCCTATTCTCTTTAAATTCCTATGAAAAAAGTATCACTCCTGGATCACAGGAGCGCGCTTATGCTCTATTTAGCGATGCGTCCGCGTATTTAACAGTAATTGTTCTATGAACACCCCTGGATGTTATTGTTATCCTGAGAAATCTTATATAATTGTATTGGAGTGATTGCCACTTGATTTAAGTTTAATTCAGCTAGTAATCTTCTATTTTTAAATGACACATTTTGCGTGCTGGTATAAACACAATGTTTTAATCTGACCTGGTTGCAAAATTGAACAGTTTAACTGATGTTAATCATTATCTAAGACTTTTTAATACATTTGTATATGTGTATACCCACACACACACACACACATATATATATATATATATATATATATATATATATATATACATGAAATATGAGACTAATACACTACTTTAAGAGAATTGAACATTTGAACATAAAGTTAAAATATTCAAGATCAATATACGAGATGAAGCAATTATAAAGATAAACGAAGAAAGACAAATATAGATGTGCGAATGAAAAATCTATTTTATCTTCGATTGTTCAATGCAAGGTGTACTCAATAAAAACATGTTCATTTTTTTCCTTAAGCCAGGCTTTTCAAAGATTAAAATCTTATCATCAGAGGAATTACATAGATGGATTAGTTGGCAAGGGAATAGCCAAAACTAAAAATTTGAAAAATTTAAGAAATAATATAAAGTAATGGAAAGTAAAAGTATGCACATAAAAAGGTTATCAAAATATAGAGTATGTCCAGTTGGGAAAATATCCGTTGACAAAGTGTCCGGTAACGAGTGATTTCAAGATAGAAAAAGAGATTTCAGGAAGACTGCAAAATGAAGTAAATCTAACAGAATGATGTTCAGTTCAACCGTAGATGAAAAGCGCTAATAAAGATGTAAGTAAAGGAAATGGGCCGTGAATGATAATAGTTTTGGGGGAATTAGGTTTAAAATATTGCATATATTTCACGTAGGTCTAATTACTGGTGAAAGGTGTGAGTTACTCCGACCGAACCTAAGGTCTGAGGGAGAAGTTTCTGGTCGCCGACGAGACAAGTAAATGTGGGAGAGGAGTGGGACAGTGTGGGAGATTAGGGATGTGGGAGGAAAGAAAACTATGGCTGAAGCTAAAGATAGGTAGGAGAAGGGCTTGTTTAGTTACAACTCATTGCTTGTAAGCAACACTACTTTATTTGTCAGGCTTGATATGGCTTCAGTTAGGAGGTTGAATGGGTTTCAATTAGCTAATACAGTAGCGTTCTAGTCAATAAGCAAACTGTTCAACAAAATTATATATAATTAAGAAAGTTTGAAAGAGTTCAAATTGGGAATTAGCGTTTAGGCGGTTGGAAATCTGGAATTTTCGTGTTCAAATTGTAATTACCAGTACATTAATAGTATTACAGAGTTTAATGTTTAAACCATTAATATATATACCAGTTAGTTAAATATTAGAGGCGTAGCTGATTAAGATACTTTAATATATTACTGATGTTAGAATTTTGAGCGGTGTTAATATATGAGCATTAAGAGAGTTCTAGTATAAGGATTATGGGGTAGGATTTTGGTGGATTATGAAACTGAAGTGATAACATAGAGCATTGAAATTAACAATAGATTTAAGGGGGCCGGGTAATTAAGACATCATAGATGTAACGGGGAGCGCAATTTAAAGGTGAGAGTTTTGGGATATGTGAGAAAAGGATTGTCGGTAATATATATATATATATATATATATATATATATATATATATTTATATATATATTATATATTTATATATATCTATATATATATTTATATAGATTTGGATTTTTCATTTAGAAGATAGTATATTCAGTAAAGACCGGGATTAGTCCAATACAAATAAGCTCGATGATACTCGATTACAGGGTACAGATCATTTATATGCGTGTTTTTTTAAGGTAAACCTTCAAAAACACACACACATATATATATATATATATATATATATATATACATATATATATATATTTATGTGTCTATATATATATATATATATATATATATACATATATATATATATTTATGTGTCTATATATATATATATATATATATACATATATATATATATATATTTATGTGTCTATATATATATATATATATATATACATATATATATATATATATTTATGTGTCTATATATATATATATATATATATATATATATATATACGTGATGAATATCTATCACAGTATTGAATAAATTTTACGTCTATTTACTAAAATTAAAATCAACATAAATGCAACTAGTCCGTATATATAAACCTTTTTTGATTTTGCTTAAAATTCATTACATGATTTTTATTCTGAAAATGTATGAACTTTACGCTTATAAGCTTACGAGATCTTAAGATGAAATTTAAATTCAGGATGAAAGAAAACTCCAACCCCATATTCGTACATCCACAACTAAACCACCCACTTTCCGTAAGTAAACATATACCTAAATCCAGAGAAATAAAATTAGACATAATTCATCGGACAAAAAAACGTTTAACAACTATGAGAATATGAATAACACAGCTTTAGCGTTTAGATGTAAAGTATATAAAGTATATATATATATATATATATATATATATATATATATATATATATATATATATATATACATATATTATTTAGTGACGCAGAGATACGAATGTGTGTACGTATTAATAGGAATAAATGATGTAAATACTTAAGTTTGATGATAGAAATATATATATATATATATATATATATATATATATATATATATATATATATAAACGTATGTAGATAGAATATAAATGTGTTTAGAGGTTTGTGTGCGTACGTGTGTATATAGTTACATGGATGAGTCATTTTTGTGTGTATGTGTATATTGATATGTGTGTAAAAGTTTTATATTTTTATATATATTATTTATGAAGTACACATCTATATATATCTCTTTCTCTCTCTCTCTCTCTATCTCTCTCTCTATATATATATATATATTATATATATATATATATGGCCGTAGTTACATATCACTGTGTGTAGTTGTATATATATATACATATATACAGGGTGGGCAAAAATAAGGGTCCTATTTTTAAAAATTCATAACTTTTTTATTTATTGATTTTTTTTAATTTTTTTTTTTTAGAAAAAGTAAAGGACCCCTTCCGAAGCAAGCATGAGCCGTATTAGCCCTAAGGAACGTACCCTCATTTAGAAAACATTATTTTTGCTTAAAAAACTCAAAACAGTGTAAAAAACAATACTTTAGTTTTTGTAAGTTTTAAGAAGTGTTTTTCGGCTAAAATTTGTTTTGTTTATTTCAAAAAATCTCGAAAGGGTCAGTCTACACACACATAAAGTTTGGTGAGTTTAACTTTTATTTTGTGGAAGTTATTCAAATTCAAGTTATTCAAATTTAAAGATAGGACCCTTATTTTGGCCCACCCTGTATATAAATGTAAATATATATATATATATATATATATATATATATATATATATATATATATATATATAAATGTAATTGGGTAGTGTTTGTATATGCATGTGTGTATCTAGTATGCTGATGACTAAGTCTATAAATAAGATAGAAGTAACAAATGTGGCTGTGTGTATATATACTTAGGAATTATGTGTATATACGCCTAGGTATTGATATATGTATTTGTCTGTAGATATACATATGCATAGACACGTGTTAAAGTAGGGGTAGAGTATGTATGTATATACTCTGCTTATAGCGAATTAATTCAATAACCGTAAGAATATTAAACAGAAAAGGGTACATATGTAGAATACATTATAAAGTACTAATCAGTAGGAGAAAAAAGATGTATTCGTTAGTAATATGTATATGTATATATATATATATATATATATATATATATATATATATATATATATATATATATGGTAGTGTGTATGTGTGTGGATCTGTATATATATATATGTGCATGTATATATATATATATATAAATATATATATATATATAATATATATATATATATATATATGTATAGATGTGTACTTGTTAGTATATGCATATATATTCGTTTGTATGTTTCATACAAAGATCAAAGTATGTAGATATAGAAATGCATATTTGGTAATTTATGTATATGTGTGTATATATTGGTAGAATATTGATACATGAACATGTATGTATGTAGGTTGTTGCTTTATGTGTTTATTTTGATGTACTGAATCCAGCTAGCCGCTAAATCTTCTAAAGTTGATAAACTCTTATTTCATGGATGTGATAAAAGAAAAAGTAAAGAATAAGAAATATGAAACAAATTTGATCATAAAAGCGTGTGAGGCCAAATAATTAAAAATAGAAACGAATTTAAAGTGTCAACGATTAAATAATGTAATTCGATACTAAGCTTGGCCGTTGAATTATAAACACATCCCATCATAGAAAATATACTAAATAAGAAAGTTTCACATCTCATTTCAATTCCTCGTTTTGGTCTGAAGAGGGTGACTTACTACGAAAGGTACAACCGAAACATGTATGCACATATGTAACCAACAATGTTTGTTTAAATAAAACATTCATAGTATATATATATATACATATATATATACATATATATATATATATATATATATATATATATATATAATCTGATACGTCTCACAGCGTTGCCCGGGAAGGTTTATTACCCCAATAAATTCCATACCTAATATTGACCTATTAAATTAATTGCTGCTGATGAGTGTCCGGCGCGACCACACACCGCACAATGTTAATGTAAAACAGCAACCAGTCAAATATAGCCTTGGAGCATCAAAATCCGGAGTAACATAATTAGGCATCACGCTACTAACTTTATTTTCATGAAGCAATGAATGAGATGTACCATATAATTTTAAGAAGGTAGAATTGCTCTCTCCATTTGCTACTTAGTTCTGTAAGTTATAAAACAATTGATCCAGTGCTTGAAATAGTAACACTCCTCCCGTAGGTGGTTGTTGCATTTTTACCATCCCCTTTGTTTATATGTAGGAAGGAAACCTAGGTCACTATTGAGATGCACACGAATGTTTGTAGATAATGTTACAGTCTTGATCTGATTCAAGAAATATAACAATTTAATGAAAACATTAGGCTTATCATGGTGACTTCTAGGTGGAAGAACACGATACGCTCGTCAGAATCTGCTTATTATTAAATTGTGTGATACTATACCGAACAAGTGATGCTTGCACATGCAGTTGATAACTTATTTCACGTGTTCATTCAGTAATATCCGCATGTGTATTAGATCAATCAGATGAGGTAAGACCCAATTTTGCTAGTATTTTACCATTAATCTTATAAGTCGTGTATTCAATATGAACCAGCGCCATATTCAATATATCGTCTGAAAAGGTTATATCAACATTAGTAAGTTTATAACTAAATTTTTATTTGTGTGCATCCTTAAGTCGGTTTTGATCAAAATCTGCACATGTAGTCACCATAAGAGCAAGAAAATGCCTTAAATTACCTGCAGATTCAGATATAGATTCTTCCTGGAAAGTAGCATCTCAGAGAGTAGCATCCCTAAGTAGTCTATGTGCCCTGCCTACATCTCTGAATGTATTCATAACTTGACCATTGATAGTTTTAATGTTATTAAAGCTCGGCGGACTTTTACATAGTACAAAGAAATTTTTAAAATATCAGTATTTGTTATACTTTATCAACAGTAATCCTCTTGCCATCGTAGTTTACCCCCCCCCCCTAAAAAGTAAGATTCTACTTTTTTGGAAGAAAAAGGATTAAAAAAGTAAATATTTTATGTTTTAGAGTGGGGATTACTTTCCTATATAAATTTCACGTCAAATGAGCACCCACGCCGAGACCAGTTAGCGGTACATAGACACGTGTGACATAGTTGTATTTATTTTTCTTTCTTAAATAGTTTTAAACAAATTTCTGAATTGTACCTGGTTTCAGAATAAAATCTTCACTTTCAATAACAGGTTTTGTTTATGGTAAGTGTTTGGTAAGATATAACTATAATATAACCAATACTAACCCTACTCCCCCAAAAAGCATTGCTTATTTAATTTTAGTTTTCAGCGCTTAAGAAAAAGTTTCCCCTCCTTTGGTATTTATTTACATGTTTTCATTTATTTGTAAAGCATCGAAAAAAATACAATTACTTTTAACTTAAATATAAAATTGAAAAATAAGTTTAATTTACTAGAAGACTCATAATTGCAAATTAAATTTTTCTTAGTGTGCAATCATTTTATTTCGGATTAGCTACACCCCGACAGTGTTATTCCCTAGTTTAGTGACCTAAATGTTTACGAGTTGATATATGTATATATCCTGAAGTTCCTTACGATTCGCTGTTAGAATCGCTGATTAATTTAGTTGGTTAAAGAGAATAGTGTTACTTAAATGTTACTTCCAGTCATGAATTGTGAAAGAGGCAAACGGAGTTTATTAGTAAACTTTCACTAATAATATTTCATGTCGGATGTTATAATTTTTAATTCGTAAGACATAGAAAGAAAACAGCTTCTAGTAATTGGAAATGTAGTTTCTTTTCTGTTAGAAATAATCAAAACAACATTTTTTGAATAATTGGTTGTTTGGATTTTTTAACAAAAAATATATAAAATAGTTGTAAAATACTTTGTTTTATAAATAGTGTTTAACTTAATAGAAATAAAACAAAATAATGTATTATTACAATAGTGTATCTAAACCAGAATACTGAACAAAATGCTTTTAAAATTTCGCGTAAAAAAGTATCCTTCTAGACTGAGACAATTTTTTATTTTGTTTGGTGAGCGGGATTTTCCATAAATAATAGTGTTAATAGTTTTTTTTAAATACTGCATTCTTTTAAAAAATAGTTCAAAACATTTTTATAAATAGAAAGCATCGTCGTAATAATTATTTTTCTTATTATTAAAATCAATGTTTTCTTGTTGGATTAAAAGTACATTTTAAATAGTTTATATTGAAATATTGTTTTAATTACGTACGAATATAGAATATTTACGAAGGAAAAATGTTTATTCTGACCTAGAGGAAATCCTTCTAGACTGCGGCACTGTGAATTTTGTTTGGGAGCAGGATTTTACTACCCACGGAAAACCGACATTGTGCGAAACTCTAAAATTGCATATGTCGACGATGTGTTTATATTCGCTACGCATAAAAAGAAATGGTTCTAGACTGAAGCAATTTTGATATCATTTGGTAAGCGGTATTATCCACAACTAATATTGTAAATAGTTTATAAATACTGTATTTTTTAGATAATAGTCTAATAGTGTTCATGAATATAAAGTTTAGTCGCAATAATCAATGCCTTTTTTATTATTATCAATGTTTTCTTGTTTGTCTGAAAATATATTTTTTAATAACTTATCGATACATCATATTCCCGAAAAATACATTTTTCTGCCCGAGAAGAAATCCTTCGGTGCTGAGAAACTGTGTATTTTGTTTGTAGAGCTGGATTTTACACACAAAAAACGACCTTGTGTGCATCTTTGAAATTGCATCTGTCGAGAAAAGACGTGTTTATATTTGCTTAATATTAGATATCTAAAGACATGAAACTAATTCAAAACCACATTGAAAAATGCGTAATTTCTCTAACGTCAGAAATATATTTACGTGTGACAGTAGATGTCGACATTTTTAAATGCATGCGATTATCTGTTTGTTAATGCGTAATCCGCTAGACCAGAATGTTTATAGAACGTATAAGCCACAGGCATTCAGAATGGAGGAAGTATATTGCGTTTATCCGTGAAAAGAATTGATCGTTATTTAGATTAAAAAGCTATCGTATGATGAAAACAATATTAAAAAAAACAATAAAAAAATTGATTTAAGTAATTTTATTAAGAACGGTACCGGTTTTTCGAGTGGAGGGAAGAGTAGATAATAAGAATCTAGTAAAAAATGCCAGCCTGCTTCTTTTTGGAATTCTTATTTGGAAGAATAAGGTAGTCCGGATTAAATGTAAGATTTTTTGAAAAAAGACGAAATGAAAGTATAATTTCTGGAAACTCGCAGGCGCTCTTAGGCTAATTGAATGGCAGAACATATTAGCATATCAAGATGTGGGTTATGACTGAATACGGCGTGGAACAACTTTACTTTATTTTATAGATATAGTTCTCAATTTTATGTAGAACATTTATGTCAGAAGATGTCAATAGGGCATTTGCAAATACTTTATATTCGATTGCATTTTCAGTTTCCGTCAAAATACAACAGCCATTTTTCAGAGATTCTACAGCCGATATTTATATTTTGAGATTTGTTAAGATAAAGTCATCACGCTTTTCCATACGCTGACGGTAACTTCGGATGTTCTGTCTGTCGTGCTCTCGGAAGACTTATCGTATTTTAAAGCGTATTTACATCGCCAAATGTGCAAACTTTGTCTAAGGTAGATACGTCCAGGCATCTTTAAGATAAGCTTTGTAAACCCGTAGACCTGTCACGCTGATGATTTTAATGTCATTTGGATTCTTGAATCGACGTACCACAAGAACATGCGTCATAGATTTTATATTTTCTGAGTATATATTTGATAAATGTATCTTGTGATCTTGTTTAGACACGTGTTCTAAGAAAGGGTCACTATTTTATAGCGAACGTTTTTTTTTATGGCTATGGTAAACAAAGTTAAAACTGAAACTTCGAATAAAAGGAAGAAAGTTAATACAATATTGGGCGTAGTATCGATGAAGTAAACTATGTATTTTGTATTGTATATCATGTTTAAGGCTAACAATTAAAATTAAAATCAAAGTGTGAAAAACAACTGGTAAAATAGATTTAACGAAACAAATAAATACATTGAAAACATTGCCAGGGATGCTGCAAAGAAGGTGGGCTCCCTCTACCGTGCCAATAAACTTCTCGCACCTGACATTATCCTGTATCTCTACAAAGCCACCATCCGCGCATGCATGGAGTATTGTTGCCACATCTGGGCTGGTGCATCGTCTGCTAGTCTCTCCCTCTTTTCGTTCATCACCGCTGATGACCTTGCGGTAATCGCAACAGCCACCTACCAACGATTTCCCGCTGATAAGGGCCATTGGTCCCCTCTGGGGCCCGAGTGGCAACAAGCCTCCCCAAGGCCCCAGAGCTGTCCGCGCTCTTCCAGTGGAGGTCTGGTTTGCGCTTTCCCTCCTCGACCCTCTGTCCATAATTTTCGTGGCGTCAGCCTATGCTTGCGCCTCTCTCGTGCGGTTGTATTTTCCCCGGTTCTGTTGTCTTGTCCTTCCATGTGTTTTTTCTCCATTCGTAGCTTATGTGGGTTGGTTTCCGCATTCGAGGACATTTCTCAGGATTATAGCTGTTTTGATCATTACTGTCCTTTGTATGGTCTCAGTTATCCCTTTTATTCCTATTTCTCCTAGTCTTTTCTCCATGTTTTTGGGGACTGTTCCGAGTGCTCCTATGATTATTGGTGTTATACTGACTTTCTTCATGTTCCATATTCCTTTCAATTCTCTGGCAAGTTCAGTATATTTGCTTCTTTTTTCCGTCTCTTTGATCTTCACTCTGTGGTCTGCTGGAACGGCAAAGTCGACGATTTTGCAGAATTTTTCTTCCTTGTTGAATATTATCATATCCGGTCTCCTTGCTGTTATGGGTGTGTCTGTTTGTACATTCATATCCCATATGATTTTGTGTTTTTCGTTTTCTAGTACAGTTGCTGGTGTGTGTTTGTATCGTTTTTTTGCATATTCGAAATTCAGTTGTTTGCACATTTCCCGCTGTACTTATTTCCCCACGCTGTCATGTCTGTTCTTGTATTCCCTTTGTGCTAGCTTGCTGCATTCACTTATTATATGATTTATCGCTTCGTCTCTTTGTCCACACAATCGGCATTTGCTGTTTTCCTGGGTTTTATCTATCTTTGCTTTAATAAAGTGTGTCCTAATCGCATTGTTCTGTGCGGCCGTCAGCAGAGATTCCGTTTCTCTGTTCAGGTGTCTTTTTCTTAGCCATGCCCAGCTGTTTTCATTGGCTTCATCGCTTGTGAGTCTTATAAAGCGTCCATGTAGTTGTTTTTCTTCCCACTTTTCCTTTCTTGTCTTTTTGTTTCTGGGTTCAGTGCTTCCGGAGTTGTTTGTTGGGCTGGTGTCTCTTGCTGTGGTGATCAGTCTTTCCGTGTTCTGGGTTACATATTTCTCCAGCTCTTTTTTGGTGTCTTCCACACAGTCTTCTATACTTACCAGTCCTCTACCTCTTTCATTTCTTTTCATGTAGAGTCTGTCCGTATCGTCTTTTGGGTGCAATGCATTGTGCATAGTCATTAGTTTTCTAGTCCTTTGGTCAAGGTGCCTGAGTTCTTCTTTGGTCCAGCCTATGAATGGTCCAGAATATCTTATTAGTGATACAGCCCATGTGTTTATCCCTTTTACTAGGTTTCTGCTATATAGTTTAGTTTCTAAGAGTTTCCTTGTTCTTCGTAGATATTCTTTTCCAACCTTCTCTTTCATTTATGTATATTTGATTGTGTCTGCTTCCAGAACTCCCAGGTATTTATAACCTCTTGTTCTCCTAGCGCCCTCATCTCATCTTGGTTGGGGAGTTCTATACCTTCTGTCGTCTCCAGTTTTCCTCTTTTGATCTCTAGCAGTGCACATTTTTCTATTCCAAACTCCATTTGGATATCCTGGCTGAATATCCTGGTTGGGTTTATCAGCTTTTTCAGTTCTTTTTGTTTTTTGCAAACAGTTTAAGGGCATCCATGTACATCAGGTGGTTTATTCTTTGTTCTGTATCCGAAAACCTGTATCCGGCATCACACTTTCTGAGTATGTAGTTGAGTGGCATCATGGCTATTATAAACAGTAGTGGTGATAGAGAGTCTCCTTGAAAAAGGCCTCTCTGTATTTTTATCTCAGACAGATATTGTGCTCCGGCTGTCAGTTTTAGTCTCCATGTTTCCATTGCTTTCTGGATGAGATTAATAATCCTGTCTGGTATCTTGTATATTTTTAAGCATTCAATTATCCATGTTTGGGGGATTCTGTCGTAGGCTGTCTTGTAGTCAATCCATGCCATGGTTATGTTCTTTTGTCTGCTCTTCACCTCCTTCAGGGTCTTTTGATCAATGTATAGTAGATCATGTGCCCCTCTTTGTCCTTTCCGGCATCCTTTTTGTTCCTCGGGGAGCAGTCCACGTTTGTCCAGGGATTGGTAGATTTGTTCTCTCAGTTGTGTTGTGAGAATTTTCCACATTATTGGTAGACATGTTATCGGTCTGTAGTTGCTGGGGGTCGTTCCTTTTTTGGGGTCTTTTGTATTAGTGTTGTTCTTCCTTCAGTCATCCATTGTGGTACGTCTGTTTTGCGGATACATCCACTCAGTTTCTGCGCTATTCTTTCATGCAGGGTCGTGAATTTTTTAAACCAGTATGCATGTATTCCATCGTGGCCTGGTGCTCTCCAGTTTGCCATTTTTCTTAGGGTTTTCTTGGTCGTTTCTTTGTTGATTTCTGTTTCGGTTCCTTCTTCGATTTCCTGCAGTTCATCTTTCATGTTTTCAACCATTGGGCATTCTTGTTGTGCTATTATTATTATTATTATTATTATTATTATTATTATTATTATTATTATTATTATGATTATTATTATGATTATTATTATTAAGATGATTATTATTATTATTATTATTATTATTATTATTATTATTGTTATTATTATTATTATAACTATTATTATTAATGTTATTATTATTATTATTATTATTAATGTTATTATTATTATTATTATTATTATTATTATTATTATCAATATTATTATTATTATTATTATTATTATTATTATTATTATTATTATTATTATTATTATCATTATTTCTAATAATAAAAAAACGCTTTTTACTTTTCATTATAAAGTGAATGATCTTTTTACAAAGTTATTTATGGTGGTGGGGTAAGTCTTAAGTGGGTGTCTGACTTGCTATTTTCTTTCTTATAACTTGAAATAGTTTCGTTCGGATGAAAGATAAACGTATGAGTTTTAGTCAGTAACTTTTGTGTAACTGGATGGATATATATATATATATATATATTATTTTGCTTAAAAAAACTATACATGTATTTTATAAACAAAACACTTATAGAACATACGATCCAACACTGCATTTGCTTTTTTAAATGACTAGTGATACATGCTCTCTCTCTCTCTCTCCCCTCTCTCTCTCTCTCTCTCTCTCTCTCTCTATATATATATATATATATATATATATATAAAGATAAATAAAAGAAGAGAGATAAAGATGTACGAATGACACATCTATTTCTACTTCGATTGTTCAATGCATATATATATATATATATATATATATATATATATATATATATATACATACCATTCTATATGTATTTGTATATATACACATATATATATAGGTATGTATACATATATATATATATATATATATATATATATATATATATATATATATATATATATATATACAAATACATACACAATTGTCTTTAATATGGTGCATGATTATTACTATTATTATTGTATTCTTCTTATTTTTATTATCTGTAATAGTAGCAGTATAACTAGTATTATATGTTGTAAAACATAAAAATACAACTAATAGTCGTTATAATAGTCGTCGTCGTGGTGCACCCGACAGGACAACGTCTTTTATGCCAAATTTGGTGTCAACCAGACGAATAGTTTTTAAGCCCATGCGTATCTATTGTTTGTCATTTATTGTAATTATAGTTGTGTTCATAGTAATATTACCCGGAGCTCAATTATGCTAGATCTCAAATTTGCTGTAATTATGACGAGTTGTTTCGGAGCCTATGATGAGCCGATTGGTGTTATAATATTTATGTATATACAAGAGCAGGAAAACCCGACGTGCTCGGGATTGAATGCAGAACACTGCGTGTCTCTTTCACTACAATGATAACACCATATTACCCTTTTTACTCCCCTACTATCATTTTGTCTCCAAATAAAGTTAAAAAAACATAAAATTTGGGAAAATCCTTTGAGGGGTCTTTATTTACAAAAATAGCACATCGATCCTGGATGTGGTACCGGTTGATGTTGCAACCACAATGGTGTCTGCGTAGCTTCGGTTATTGTAGATACAACCATATCTCGCATTCATCAAGAAGACACGTGGTATTTTAAGCGCAAAAGAGTGAGAACACATAATCGAGAAGATACGTCGTCAACGTGATGATAGATGAAATGTTGGGAAACTCTAGATTATTGTCTTATACATATGGTTTAAATGTCATTAAAGTCGAATATATGTATTTAATGTTTGAAGGGTTTCTGCCCCCATAGTTCACCTAGTTGTATACGTAGAGATTCAGCATATAGAGCGGAACGTAGAAATTCGAGGCAAATTATATTGTCTTCTTCGGAAAAGTTTGCATTTCATACATATGATATAAATTTTATGAGGCTAGGATCAACTTGAAATTTTAAAGAGTGTCTCCTCTCCTTAGAGTTACATGATGGGGGCAAATAGAGATTCGGGGCAACTGCTCTTGTTTTCTACATAAAATTGTATACATACGATTTAAATTACATCAAATAGAATATGTTAAGCTTTAAGGTGGATTATGCACTCATCTAGCGTTTAGTTATGCGCAGAGATATTCGTTATCTTCCCCGAAAAATAGTGCATAACAAAACTCTTTCAGTTTTTATGTGGATTCACTAGCTTTTTCTTTCTATAGGGGCATCACGCACAGATATTGACATTTATATATAACTATATATAATGTATATATATATATATATATATATATATATATATATATATATATATATATATATATAGAGAGAGAGAGAGAGAGAGAGAGAGAGAGAGAGAAAGTGAGTGAGAGATAGAGATAGATATTACCACATGATATAGATTGATGCATATGTAGATAGGTAAAAAAGTACAAGGTATTGACATTTATGTGGATATATAGGTACTCAGCTCTGAGGGAATTCTAAGAGATTATACACTATGTGTCCCCAAAAGCCAACATTAATTGGTTGATTTTAAGTCAGAAGCTAAAAAAAGACAGTCTAGTAATCTTGATGACCATAATCGGATGCGAATCTTTTTCAGTCCTTTGCGTCGAAACGGAAGAGCCTCGTTCCGACGCATTAGCCAAAAGACACCGGAAGTTCTTTCATCTCAAAACCGAGTCAAGAACGTATTCATTTCCTCGTGACATCAGCATTGTTCACATGAATCCGATTCGAGATTGGTAGATTCGGTGCATTCGTCCAACCGACGGTTAGCATGCAGTGGGTAATATTCAATTTAGTGTAATATTCTTCTGAGAGCTTAAAGAAGGCCGACAGATAGAAAAATGTAACAGCGAATACGGACAATACATACGAATGTAATATTAAAAAATGTTTATGGACAAAGAATGATAATTATAGTGTATTATTACAATCATATTATGGCTGATATATTTATTTCCGTATTCAATCTTCAATTATATATATATATATATATATATATATATATAATATATATATATATATATTATATATATATATATATGTATATATATATATATTTTTATATTATATATATATATATATATATATATATATATATATATATATATATATATATATACATTCTAACCCTCCATTACTTAATATTTTTCAAATTTTAAATTTTGGCTTTTCAACTGCCAACTTATCTATCTATGTAATTCCTCTGATGATAAGATTTTAATCTTTGAAAAGCCTTGGCTTAAAGAAAGAATAATAACCATGTTTTACCGAATACATTTTGCATTGAACAATCGAAGTTGAAATAAATTTGTCATTCATACATGTTTATCCCTCTTCTTTCATCTATCTTTATAATTGCTCTATCTCGTCCATTGAGCTTAAACCATTTCACTATAGGTTCTATCTACTAAAAGTATACTTTTAGTTTCATATGTTATATATATATATATATATATATATATATATATATATATATATAAATAATTCTGTGTGTGGGGTGGTGTGTGTGTGATGAACTCACTTCGTATATGCTAAAGGCTGGTCTGAAATAACTCAGTTGAGTTTGAAAAAAAAACCTCTGGTTTTCAAACGAGTAACACAGCAGGAGTCGCCACCTCGAATCTGACAAAGTGGGGCATGAAATGTAGAACCTGAGAAGCCGTATGCAACCATAGATATCCAGTGTATTTCAAAAATCATCTTTAAAAATTTCTTACACGTTTAGCCTTATATTGACGGTTTAACTGAGAAGATACTATGGATGAAGTTGTACATGATATACAAGAGGAGTTTACATCGTAGATGTATGAATAAATGTAATAAAGAAATACTTTTATTTTATATAGATGCCTTATATCATTTTTATTCAATTTTTCTACCTCTATTAATTTTTTTCGTTTATCCTGAGCTACTGCTAATTCTGCAAACATTTCTTCATATATATATATATATATATATATATATATATATATATATATATAACATAAAGAAAGAGGCAAAATGCCTTTATAAAAACCATGTGTTAGATTCAGATATTCTTAATTAAAAAAAAAAAAATAAATAAAAACAATATGCATTTTTTTCCTTCTTCATCTTGACTTTTTTATCTAATATTTTGTTTGATATAACAAGCCTCGTTAGAGCTTTAGACAAATAAAAGAGATTAACCTTATTTTTTTTCGTAATAATCCTTCCTGGTCTTCTAGAAGTGACGTCCGATGTTGTGGGGACTAACTGTGTAAACGTCTTTTTTAAATTGAACTTAAATCGCGCATGGTCGCTGTTAGGTATAAATGTGTGCATTTTTTAAAGCATCTTCAGAATTTTAAACATAAAGAAAGAGGCAAAATGCCTTAATCATAGTTATTCAGAATATGTAAGATATTTCATCCCAAAACACTTCATGATTCGACAATTGTTTTTGCTTTTTGCGAAAATATATACAAAATATCATTAACAGGCATTAAAAGACATAACCAGTATATATTCGGCACAATCAAACTGAAAAATCTAAATGTATTTCTATTTATCTAGTTTATGTATTGCTTTTTTCATTTTTTTCTCACTCAAACCAAAGGGAAATCCTTACTTAACTCTTTTTACTTTATTTGAAAGTTCATTATATATTATGTCCATCACATCTATTTCAATTTTCAGTTCAAAATGTTGATACAATTAAAAGAAATAATTAGCATCATCCACGCATTAATCTATTTTAACTCGTTGTTTTTTTGGGGTTTTTTCCTTCATTTTTACCTCATTTTGTTATTTGCTCCTCTCTCATAAGGATAAAATTCACAATATATTTGTTTATCAACCCGTGTATATATACTAGCCCACCTCAGACCAGCTGTGTAGTACTATGAGGAGTTTACTGGTGCAAATATTAATTGATTGATTAAATTGAATTAATTAGAGAATACTTAATTAAAATAAATTGGGAGTAAGATTCTTAAATATCGTCATATATGGTTTTCCAAATGATTTAATTAAAAAACTTAATATTCTTGTGTTGTCTGATCCCTAAAAATATATGTTTCGATTAAAAATAAGTTTAAAAGTTCAGGATGAAATTGCAATTCGAGGTTTCCTGTGACAGCTGGTAGACAGTTCCAAATCCGAATTATGTTTATAATTTGACAGGAACTATTCGGCTTAAATCTATAAAGGGAGAATCATTTTGTTTCGACACTAATATTATGAATTAATAATTTTCATCAGAAAATAATGTTAGCAAATTATACAGCTCACAATGGTACACTTATTATAGCTTTCAGCAAATACTAACGAGTGATAATTTTTAAATAAGACCCAGCCTAATATTGTGGCTTTGTTTACATCTCTTATTTTAAGGTGTGCATTGTCTTACAAATAATAAGATAACAAACAATGAGACACAGCTCGTAATTAGGTAGAGCATCACAATGCTCATCTCAATAAAAGAACTGACTCTTAGATAATTTACCAGAAGACTTTAGTTCAGCTCAGGAGAAAGGAATGCGTACAGATTAAGAAAGAAAACGCATCAAAATAATTGTTTAATCCATTAACGAGAGCTTGAGTATATGTCCACTTTATATACCACATTAACACACGTCATCATATGCCTATATAAAAATGTTACTTATATTCGTGAATGTATTCAGTGGCATTGAGCGTTATTTTATTAACACTTTTTATACTACAGATAAACGTTTGAAATTAGTGTCTTTAAAATTGGTCTTGTTAATTTTTAAACACGTTTAAATTACATCTTGTTTAATAGTCAAAGCAATATATAACTTTAACGATTGAAGTGTTTTGTAGGCATTTTGTATCATATTTAATAAATTATGAAACGTTTTTATTATTGCTTCAACTATACGTCTGCCTTATCAAAGATTAACCAAATGATGTCAAAGTTCATAAAAAATGTATCTCCTGAGAAATTGATATTTGATATTGCAAAATTATCGACAGAAAAATGACCAATATTTATATGAGGAAACCTATAAAATATCAATGATTTTTTTAAGCCAGCATAGTCACTCCTTACTTTCCTATTTGGCTCCTGAACAGACTACCTTTTGGCGAACCTGTTTTGGAGTACATGTGATAAAACGCTGGTGGCTGGATCTCTTTCAGCTTTTGGTTGTCTGATAACTGACAAAATATGAAGGTACTTTTTTTCATACGAGGTCAATACTATGTCCTGCTTACCCATACACAACTAGCGGACATGAAGTCATGTTCTTTAAAATATATTTCCAATCAATATTATCGAGAATAATCGTAATTTATACATAAAAACGTATTGTTTTGTTACAACGCATTTTCCAAGACAATTTGTATGAAGATATTTATGTGGGCTTTTTATATAAGCAGAATTATTTTTAAATTAAGACTTATGTAATACTTAGCACTAAGAAAAAACAGTAAAATAAATCGATACAACACGAAACAAAATTCCGATTTATTTAAAACTTTTGCTCAAACAATTTTAGCTCTTGAAAACGCTAAAAATCAATATAGATATTCTGATTGATGTATATTTAGAGAAAATATTCTGTATTTTAATAGCTATTTGTAAGCAGTGTTTATAGATGGGTTGGTAGGTTGTTTTGTCTTACGGCATATCGATCATTCTCGTATTATTTAATGTCGGATAAGGTTATTTTGGTAAAGGTTTTATGCTACAAGTTCTGTATATCTTCAAATATTCGTTCATGGTCGTTGGTTTAGTTGTTTTGTTTTACGGCATATCTACTATTTTCGGGATAGTTAATGCCGAATCATGTCATTTTAATAAAAGTATTTATGCTTCAAGTGCTTTATATCTTCAAATATGTACTCATGGTGTTTGGTTTGGTTGTTTTGTAGAGAAAAATGTTTTTGTGGTTATCTTTGCAAAACATGATTGAGTTGTGCAAAGGGAAAATAAAATAAATAATAACATCAATGTTTTGGGGGATTTTAAGTAAAAAAAGCCGGTATTTTCAGACAGTCTGATCTGGTAGCACCGGAAGTGTTTAGAGAAGTGAACATACATGGAAAATATACAATTAGAATTTAACAGTCTTGTTTACCTTGGTTATAATATGTTTGTATTTTATAAAAACAAATCAGTTCTGTATTAAAATTGCTAAATAATAACAAGCGGCCGACGTTTTTGTCAGCTATTTTTTAAATCTCCACTTGCCTATTGAAGGTCTTAATGTTTGGCTAGTCGTTTTGAAATCGAGAAAATTGAATTCCGGTCGTGTGATCTTCTTCAGGTTTGGTTTCTCTGAAAACTGACAGATGATGAACATCCTTTTTAGAGTCATAGTGCTTTTCTAGTCGGCACTTTCCTGGGTGATAGTACAGGAGACCAAAATAAAGGATAGCTCCTTGAGAAGCTTCTTCCTCAGCATTCGGTAAATGTTAGGGTATTCTTAAGTGCAATGCTGCGCATGCATGTTTGCCTTTTGACGTATTTCCGGTGTAGATAACTGGGTCCGTCACTTACATGCTGATGTTCCAGCTGTAAGTTCGACTAACAGGGCTACCCAGCGTTGCTCGGGGACATTAAAACTAAATAGAATATAAATAGTGCGTGTAACATTTTTATATTAAAACCTCACTCTCTCTCTCTCTCTCTCTCTCTCTCTCTCTAGCAGTCTATTTATCTTTCTATCTTTCCCTCCTATTTTATTTTTCATCTATCTTCCTAACACACTCTTTCTTCGCCACCCAGCCCATATATCTGTCCTGTTTTAATGTGTTGAAAATATAGTAATAATGTAATATATTTACCGGATCCACCGCTTTTAAATGTAATACAGTAATCTAACATTTATTGCTCCTTGACAACGCCGAGAAAAGAAAACATGACATTCTTAATGCCAAGTTATTCCGTTCCCGAATCAGTTTTACCAATAATATGGAAATAAATGATCTTAATGATAAAAATAGTCCAAGGATATTTAAATGTAATATTGTAATATTGTAATTCACATCCATTGCTCCAGACAACTCCAAGTATAACAACAGATGCTGTTACTCCCCAATACAATACAGTAATGTCAATAATGATTATTGTATTGCTCGTTTACGAGTAGAACAAAAGCTTTTGTTACTGCCCCCCCCCTCACTTACCAAATATAATATTTTAATATTAGTAAGGAGGCGTTCGCAGCACTACCAATATTAATATTAAAATCAAAGTATGAAGAAAAATGATGTTGATAATGACAATTTGTTTACTCCTGGACAACACAGAGTAGCATAAAAGTGTATGTGTACCCGCCTCACTTTATAGATATGATACTGTAATGTTAGTGAGAAGGTCTTCATAGCCAAAAGTACAGTTAAGATGAAAGTATGAAGAGAAATGATGTTAATAATGCCAATTGCATTGCTCCTAGACAAAGCCGAGTATAACAAAAGTCGCTGTTCCCCCTACATTCACTTAGCAAATATACTACTGTAACTTTAGTAAGAAGCCCTTAACTGCACTCCCAAAAGTACAGCTAAAATAAAAGTATGAAGAATAATAATGATGACAGTGATTATTGACTCGAGAAACGCCGATTAAGACAAATGGGCCTTTGTCTATTCTTAATTTCCAGTCCACTTCTCTATTTCACAATAATATGACAGTAAATGATGTTATAAAGACAATAGTCTGAAGAGAGTTAATACATACCAGTTACCAACAGTAATATTAAACTCTTATATTTTGTGATCCCGGACTACGCTGAGTAGACAATTATTAATGTATCCCCCCAACCTCCATTTTAACATAGTAAGAAAATGCCTAATGTTGATAAAGTAAACTTCCGAATTATTTATGCCGGACAACGCCGAGTACAAAAATTGATCCTGGTCAATTCCTAATTTATTTCGCCCCCTCGATTTCACAATAATATGAAGGTCAATAATGTGTATAAATGCAATAGACAAAAGAGAGTTTGTATATTCTAATAACCTAAATAAATATTACAATTTTTTGATCCCGAACCATTACCGAGTGTAATACTGTAATATAATTTTCTTTTTAAATGTATGAAAAAAATGAATACAAAATTAGATGAAACAAATGAATGAAAAATGAATTAGAAAGAATGAATGAAAAAAAATGAATGAGAATAGATGAATGAAAAAATGAATAAAAAAAAATGAATGTAAAAAATGAATGATAAATAAATGAAAAAGTAAAGAAAAAGATAAATAGATAATAAATTAAAAAGATATGAATAAAAATTAATGAAAAATATATGAATGAACAATGAATTAACACAAGTGAACGTAAAAAAGGAATGAAAAAATAAATGAAAAAATGAACGAATGAAAAATGAATGACAGAAGAAAAACGAAAACCAGAATGAAAAAAGTGAATGAGAAGAAATTAATGTTTAAAAAGTTGAATTAAGAAAATGAATGAGAAATAAACGATAAAAGTGAATGAAAAAAATGAATACAAAAAGAATGAAAAATGAATCAAACTTCATGAAAAATTAAATGAAGAAAAATGAAAAAATTAATGAACAAAATAAATGAACAAAAAGGAATGTAAAAATGAATGAAAATAATGATTGAAATAATTAATGAAAAAGAATAAAGTAAATAATTAATAAAAACATATATTTAAATCAATGAACAGGAGATGAATGAAAAACATATGAATAAAAAATGAATGAAAACATGGATGCAAAAATAAAAGAAAAAATTAATGAAAGTAAGTGAATAAAAAATGAATGACAAAAACGAAGAAATATGTGATTAAAAACATAAATGAAAAAATTCCAGAAAAACTGAATAAAAAAAAAATGAATGTAAAAATGAATGAAAACAATTATTTAATGTTTATTGTGCTTTAAATATCATATGCAAACATGAGTTTTTGATTCATTTCATTTATTTGAGAGCATGTGTCTGAGATAATCACCATTTAGCGCTGTGCATTTTTGTTAACTGTTATTTTCCTCTAAGAAGACAGATTGTCACTAAAACGTTAGAGGCTACTGTGATAGAGGTCAGATTCAGAAAAAAAACCTAGGTGGAAGAGTGGGCAGTAAGATGTTTGTTCACATTGCATTTCTGAGGTTACGTGATGTAACGGTAAAGGAAACGGGAATTAGACAGGTATTTCCAACGGCAAACGGTACAATAAATAAAACTGAGTAAAATATTTTCTGGCATATGACAGTGAAATGGTTAGATTTCGCTGCTGGTCACGTGGATCGAAGCTATACTCGTTGCAGTAATTTCATTGGAGCACATTTCATAGTATTACGTGTAACACAAGCACATGTATACAATACTGCGGCAATTCGACATAGATTAGAGCTTGATAGACTGTGCGGAGCCCATTAGGTTAGAGATTCTTCTTTACACACTGGCTTAGTCTATTGGTTTGTACATCAGGCAAGATGTCGCAACAATATCCCATGTGCGGGCGTGTGGCAATAAAGAGGAACATTTACAACTAAATAGAGAATGAAATATTTCGCATGTAGTGCATGGCTATTTTCCGGAATAAAAAAGGACTTCTCTTCACATTTGTAGACTTTTATAGTAGGGACTAATTTGCACATGTAAACAACTAATTTTCATGTGTAGAGATTAATTGATTCAAATGAAAGGACACATGGGAAAACAGTGAGTCGATTTCCTAGAGATCAGTAACAAGAGCTTGTTGCTCGAGTTTGAGCGTTGATGTAAGACAATGTTAGAGTGGGGAAACTTGTCGTAGCTGCGCAAAGCCTGCACGAATTACTCAACCATCTTTGACCATGGGCAGATCTGATTATTAGTGTTATAAATGTAATGGATCTAATTATTTCCCGAGAGACTGCATGCAGTCCTCTGTACGCAGAAGACCCATCAACGCGCTTTTCGGTGCAACAAGACTGGTCATCTGCTTATAGATTATCCGGCAAACGAGGTCGGGGACGAGACATCAGCGCCAGCCTATTCCCCGGTAAAAATGTGAACTCAACGCTACCCATCATTATGTCTGTGTTGGGGATGCACCATGCCTGGGTGCTTACGTTCTATTTATAGCGCAACACTTTATCAGTATTCAGCAAAGCCAAATATAGCGATACCCACATAAACCGGCGCTCTGCATACCTGCTGCGCAAAATTAAGATTCGTACAGGAATGTAAAGGAAACCTCTAACTTTAGTATGTTACTTAGTATCGACGGCATTAAGACACTTGGCGATTTCGCATCACGCAGTCTGAAAATGTGGAGGTTGGGGATACACAACCTATATTGCAGCGTTTTGTATTGACGAAGCTGATTTTGTTGAAAAATTTGACGAGCGGAAAATGAGTGTGAGTCGTGCATCAGAGAAGCTTAAGACTCAGATTTCCAAATATCTGATGTTTAATGAATTGAGGGAAAATTATCAATGCGAGTTGCCGACCTGACTAAACAACTATTGGTTACTGCCATATAATGAGGTTATCGGATCAGCTTAATGAATGATACAACTGATACCACGAACAGCAGGCTAATAAAAGGAAGGATCGTCTTGCAGTGAATTATCGTAAATAAAACACCTATGTTGAATCAGTCACTGGCGATGAGGATGTTAGCGCAGAGAGAATGCGAAGATTGGAGAGAATGCAAAGAACGAATGTATCCATTCTGAACCTCTGGAAGAGGTACTTACATGTCTATGTTGAAATATACTTCTGGCCTCAACGGACGGAAAGTGATATTTAAAGGATAAAATAGTGTATAACCAGGTTACGGTTCGGTTTAAATGTGGCACCACTGGTAATGCGGTCTATCGTCGAGCCGAAGATGAGCTAATAATGAGAGCAACGTATATTGATAACATATATTAAGGATTACCTGGTGTCGGAAAAATCCGTGAGGTAGCATCTGGATCTGTACGGACTCACTAATAAGGATTTAGAAAAGCTGCAAAACGGTGCAAGAGTGCTGAGATAATAGGTGTGTGATGAGCATGGTCAACTCCGATGGCGGCGAGGAAACAGTACTGTGGGCGGTCGTATGACAGGAAAATGTATCTTCTCCATATGTTGAAAACTAGTAGTGCATTTTCACGTCAGTGGATGGCTTTGAGTGGCTGCCAGTCTTTATCAAATGTTGCGCTACAATTGTACCACTGCCATTGGATGAGAAGGTTAGCGATCCTCCGTTTCCGTGTATGATAGCAGACACAATTGTTTGGGCACAGCAATCAGATTCCGTCCACAGAAATTTGTGCATCGACATTGAACTAAACTTGATTTGTGGGTGGACACTACTCTCTGGTTGTGTGCGTTTCTTTTGACACTGATGCATACGTGTTATAACCAACAACAGATACTTACCATATAAACGTGACAGTGCTGAATACCCTGCGAAAGGAGTTAATCCTCGCGCTTAAATATATATATATATATATATATATATATATATATATATATATATATATATATATATATATATATATATATATATATATATATATTATAGAGATGATGGATAGGCGATAATAAGAGATTCCAACAAATTAAAGGGAGAAAACTTCAAGAGAATTATACATATGGAAATGATAAAAATAGGCCTAAACGTAGAAGTATTGACTAACATAAAAACAACTAACTTACTAGACGTCATGTTAAACTTGAAAAATACTTAAGAACCATACCTAAAAGATAACGCAAATCCAATATACGTAAACCCAAAGTCTAATCAACCCCATCAATCATAAAACATATCCTGAATTCTATCGAACGTAAGCTTATCAATAATTCTAGCAACGAAAGTGTTTTGCAAAATCAATCAACATTTACACTATAGCTAAAAAAAGTTGTTACTGAAATTAAATATAAAAACAGAACACTAATAATTACAACAAACTTAAAAACAAAAGAATAAAATATATAATCTACTATACACCGCCTTATAACCAGATGCTTTAAACTAAACTGGGCAAAAAATTCCTAAATCTGATTGAAAAACATATCCCCGTAACCAATCCACTTCATAAGATATTTAATAAAAATAATCTAAAACTATCCTACAGCTGCTGCGAAAACCACACATGATAATTAAGGCACACAATAACAACATACTAAAAGAGAACAGCAGAGAGGAAAACATAACAAATTACATAAAAAAGTGGAAAATATAGTAAAAAATAACACTAAGTAGAACAAAAATATAAACAATACAAATAGAAATAAACAAAACACTAATGGTAACCACCCGAATAGAAATGAAAAAGTTAGCAATGAAGAGAAAAGATGTAACTGCATAAATCGTGCACTTTGTCCACTACAAAATAAATGCCTAACTAAAAGTATTGTATACCAAGCCACAATATTTGCCAAGAAACGACCGAATAACAAGAAGTACTACGTAGGTATGACCTCCCTAGATTTTAAAACCAGATATTATGACCACAAAAGCACATTTAAAAACAGAGAACGTCGAATTAAACAGCACTAGCAAACCACTATTAGGAGCTCAAGGAATATGAACGCTCACCAATAATTGAATGAAAAATAATACGTCAGGCCAGTACATGTAGAAATTTAGACGATCCGTATAGATTATGCCTGAATGAAAAATTTGAAATCCTAAACTTGAAAGATCCCCGAAATCTATTAAACTGTAGAAGTGAGATAGCAAACAGCTGCTTACACAGAAAGAAATTTACCTTAGGCTTACGATAAATAAATAAATAAATGAACAAATAAATAAATAAATAAACAAAACTAAACAAAACTTAACAATTTAAAAATTAAAACCTAAAATAGAAATACAAGAAACCACGTGTTAAAATAAATCCACCCATTATATTGACACAACAAAAGAAACAGGATTAAGACCAATCTATAGAAAACAGAACAATAGTACATGATATTGGAAGTAACACTAACCACACCTTTGTTCGCGGGAAGCCAAACGTTGGCTGAGAGAACAACAAAGAATCTGATTGGTTAACTAGCTAGCCGTGTATATAAAAACACCCGGTAAAAATAACGCCATGCATTTTGTTTGAAGATTCTCTCTGTAGCTTAATTGCCATACATATATTTTGATATCTTACTACTTAGCGCTTCTTACGTATCGAGCACCGTTGAAGTAAATACTGAAAATTGATACATAAAAAATGATATCTCCTGATAAAATTTCATGTGGATGCATGAAATACAAATACAAATTACATTAACAAAAGTATAGCCTTACATAATTTAAACAACGGTTGCTGAATAAAAATAAAATCAAAGCTGAAAATTGAGGATATATATATAGGATATATATATATATATGTATTTATATATATATAAATATATATATATATCATATAACATGTATAATAAATATTAATTATGTATTACCTACATACATCGATGGTTCGTGCTTACGCAATCTTCAGTGCAGGAATTTAATTTCCGACGGTCGGCGGGCGCGAACTCCGATCACAAATCGCCACTGATTCGCATTCAAGACCGTTTCCCGTTGGTCATCACAAATTAGCTTAGAATTTAGGAGGAATTTAACTTAGTAAATACCAAGTCGGCGGGTATTTTACAACAAGCAGCGAATAGTGGTCTACAGTAAACAATCTCTGTTGGAACTCGTAGTGAAACTAGTAGTACTGCTTGTTATTAAACTCGCTCAGAGTGGCATATATATATATATATATAGTTTAGTTTGCATGACATTGTGTGTAATATATATATATATATATATATATATATATATATTACACACAATGTCATGCAAACTACACTGACCTTTATATGTATTTATAACATAAATCAATGAATACATTTTTTTCCGAAAGTTTAATTAAACCGCGGACTATATTGTCGATCTTGAAGTTGTCCCGATATAATTTTGAAATGATAAATGAGAAAGATACATTTTAATAAAGTGTAACAAAAGCTAAAATTAAACTGCAAAGAATATTGTTTAATATCAATCTTCATTTGAATCACACTGGTGCCATATTGATACATTGTCAATAATTCATTTATTTAAAAAGAGTGGCACACAATTAAATTATGTTGTAAAGAAGTATTTATTTACTGGAACAACTTTCCGTGACGATGCAGTCACTCAAATGCTCAGTCAGTCGAGACAGCTGTTTGCTATTACGGTTACAGCTAGGAAGATTGATTAAATGTGCTTTCTATTAGATGAATACTAAATCAATATATATATACATATATATATATATATATATATATATATATATATATATATATATATATATATATATATATGTATATATATATATATGTATGTATATATATATTATTTACTTTTTGTAGTCGAACTTTCAGTGTTAGAGCTTAACAGGTATTAATTTATAATTCCAAATCATTTAAAAATCAATGATAGAAAGTTTTTTTGAGATGCTTTTTTGCGCTTTTCTCTGACGAATCATTGTTTTAGAAAATTCAAAATATGCTTGGATACCTTGACGGTCTAGAAAAATTGTGAAACAGTCGTATAAATTGAATTGTTTTACTGGAAAATAAAAAAAAATAGTGTCTGGAATCGTCTTTTCTACTGTAAATATATCTATCTATCTATCTATCTATCTATCTATCTATCTATCTATCTATCTATCTATCTGTCTCTGTCTGTCTGTCTGTTTCTCTCTCTCTCTCTCTCTCTCTATATATATATATATATATATATATATATATAACTTAATGTATGTGTATGTGATGTTTGTGTGTTCTCTATAGAAATAAATGTTAGAATTTTTTTATAAAAGCTAAAAGCGTATTCTCATGTAAAATTTACTTGAGAGTCAACGGAAATGTTCTCGAAACCGTAAGTGCACGACTGAGAGGGCTATGACGGAATAAACTTTTTTAAACTTCTAATATATACTATTTTTATGAAATTTTAATCTTATGTATACCGTTTTTTGGGGGGGGAAATACTTTCCCCGCGTCTCTGCGTTATACACTATATGTCGAATATCTACTTGTTCCCAGCTCTAGGAGACCAATAGCGAGAGAACCCCCTTACAACTTCAACAATATACATCCGATTTTTTTTGTGTTGATTTAAATGTTTAAGTTAGGAAAGTATCAAACGGTAAAACATCGAGTGTGCGGTTTCGATTATAACCCCACGATTTAAACGAAATAATATTATATGAAATCAAAATAATATATTTCCGTATTTTGTATATAAAAAGATGTAAGTGAAGGCATTTGATATATATAGTAGGTAACGTATCTCCGTCTGTATGTCTGTCCTTCTGTCAGTCAGTCAGTATGCCCCTCTCTTTCTTTATCGCTTTACCTTATTTTCCCTCCCCTCCCCTTCTCTCTCTCTCTCTCTCTCTCTCTCTCTCTCTCTCTCTCTATATATATATATATATATATATATATATATATATATATATATATATATATACATATTTTACGGATAATAGAACAGTGTTGTTTCTTCAGTATTTTCCACTTCCTAAGCGGTTAAGAATATGCATAATATTGCAGTCAGTCGCCCTTAATCGGACGTGTTCTAATGTTTATTTTATATATATGTTTATTAATTAAATTTCCGTTAATAAAATAAACCCATAGACACGTGTTATTGGCAATCAGACGTCATCAGCATGGCTACTTTGCCCAAAGATCGAACCCGCGATATAAATCGAACCCGCGATATAAATGTCTATAGTCTGATTATTTTCAATCATGCTATCGCACCTGCCCAAATATGTCCGAGTTTTGTTCATGTCCTATGAAGTTAAGTAGTATTGTAATTGTTTTTACTCATGATAGTCGGGTTTTTTAGTATTAATCCATTTCCCAAGCGGTTAAGAATATGCGGAATGTTTTATTCGGTCGCCCTTAACCGGACGTGTCATATTTTTTTATTTATTCATTTAACCATGGACAGAAACATGGAAAAATACTAAAAAAAAACACTGGTACTTCGCCAGTAAAAACATAACAAACAACGTAACTTGATAAGCAATACAAAATCGTACATATTTGTGCAAGGCGTCATAGCAGGATGGTAAAGCATCAGCCTATTTACATTTACATCGAAGCCATGCTGATGAAACACGTGTCCATAGATGTATTTTATGTACGTAAAATTAATAAATAATATATATATATATATATATATATATATATATATATGAGGAAATATCTCTGTCAGTGTGCATATATGTTCCTGAAAACAAAGCCTACTAGTAATTGTACCTACAATATAAATGTATTCACATGTAAAAGTTTTATGTGGAAGAAGTTATGCGTCCTTACCTCCCTCTCAAACGAACTAATGACACTTTTTTTAAAATCTTACACAATGAAATTAAGTAATGTATAAGCGTTAGTTGAAGAGTATTAACACATATAGGAATAGCTCAATGGTTAGGATAGCTTGCTGACAACATGAATGTTTAGGTTTAAAATAAACTCTCCTTTATATGATGGTGTATATTATGCTATCGCACCCACTAAGCCGGGAAACGCTGGGTAACTCTGCTTATATATATATATATATATATAAACAATATTATATCCTTACGTCAATTACTTAATTAACGGGCAATTTTTACGTTACATGCACACACATATATAGCAGCTGCCATTTAGCGTATGGTCTAGCCGTTTTATATATATATATATATATATATATATATATATATATATATATATATATATATATATATATATATATATATATATATATATATATATATATTGATTAAGTTTAAATGTGTTAATAAAGTGAACATAAAACCAAGTTTTTCAAGAGTGCTCAATACAGGTAGAGTATTTATAAAACTACACTAACAATATTATAGCCTTACGTCAATCAACCAACGTTTTAATGTGCATTACCGCATTTTGTCAAAGACATTGCATCGTTGGTTTATTGGCGTAAGGCTATACAATTGTTTACGTAATTTTATAAATGTACTAATTGGTATTGAGCACTCCTGAAAAACTCCGTTTTATGTTCACCTTATTAACACATTTGAACTTGATCAATATATATATGTATACATATATATATCTTTGACAGACCATACAACAGAAGTGAGAGGTGTTTTTATGATTAATTGAAGCTACCTCTTGTCTGTCCTCTATTTCGCAACACATGCACTCGTTGGTCATTCAATAAATCGACACGTGCATAGTTACAAATTACAAGTTTGCAGGTATTCTGTTCCATGTTTTCTCCATGTTCTGGAGGGTTCACATCCCATCTCTTACTCGCTACTACCTTCAACTATTGGTGTTTCGTGTTATCTTAGTCAAAAAGCTTGCGGCTTTCAAAAATCATTTTCTTCAACCTTGACGTATCTACATAAACCCCCCTCCATCTTCCTACATTAATTTTCATGCACTTCAAACTGTCATTGAGACAGTCCTTGGATCACTTTCGCGGGTTGTGCTGTGGACGAGTATTCCCAGCTGGTTTCCCGTGGATTACTTACTTAGGCAGTCTGTCATCAGTAAGACGAACCAGATGACTAACCAAACTTTCTCTGTGTTTACTTATACGATGTTAAATACTTGGAACAGCAGCTTGCTTCAACACTTCGCTGTAAAGGGTAACACTATCACATGTTAAGCAAGTGCATAAGGCAATTCTGACGGAAACACAGGGTTTAGATTAGATTTCCTACTCATTGATGATTGCCTTAACACAGTAGTATAGCCATATCATATAATCGTAGATGGGACTTAGTTTGTAATATATATTAAAGTGTGATTATATCTCATGGAAATCGTTATGTTAACAAATAGAACATTCAAATAAGTTTCAATAAACGTTTAATTTTTCACAAATTCTAAATGCACTATTTAAATTTTTGCATCGATTCCATCGGGGGGCACTAGAGAAATTATCGGGAATGTCCATGACATTTCTTGAAATATATTAGAATGTAAAGCAAAGAAATTCTTTTATGAAACTAGATTTTCTTCGTTTCACCAAACAAATTGCACTAAACAAAGAATATCTCAGTGAATGAAGTGAAGAATGCATAAAAACTTTATATTACAAATGTTATCTTTTAAGGAGTAGGTTTTTGTAAACTCAATGCTTAGAATGTTATATTACTTTATATCACATTACACATCATATGTTTAACTTTTCTTTCAAGGGAAACATTTAAACCTTGAAATTGGAGTGCATTAGTCTTCAATGAATTAACCATTAACTAGTAATACGATAGTACATTAATTGCAATAATATAATAATTTCAGCTTTAGACACGCAGATACACACCTCCATTAGTTATTGATTTGTAATGTCGAACCATTTTTCGTACTGACAGGGAGTTTAAGATTCATCCGATCGAAGCCCTAAGGTTTACTGATCTGCATATTGCTTTGCGAAATTACATCTCATTAATTCGTTATTGCTGCTTATTGCTTTCTAATGTAATAATTGTGTTTTTTATAATAGAATATAGTTATATTTTTTATACGGTATATGTAAACCGAGCAATATTGGTAAAAAATAGTATTTCCGGTCCATTTCGTTTCAATTTATTTCTGGTTGCTTTAATTCTTCCGGAGGTCACATCTCGACTCAGATTCCATTTGTAATATATAAATAGAAATAGTTTAGTTTATTAAAATGTTAAAGCGGTTAGAAAGTAGAAAACATATATCAAATGAAAGCAAAGTGAACATAGTAAAAGTTGACCTTAATTTAGGTAAACAAATAAGGAGAAATTATTTTGAAAAAGCTTAGGAAAAGAACAAAATTATTTCTTTTACAATATATTTGGTTAATTAATAAACATTAACCAAGAAGAGATGTGTGACGTAGTTTCGAGAGCAATTATCTAAATTGTAATGTTTCAAATATTCGGGTGAGTAATTCGATAAATAATGGAACATTTAAGGTGGAGAAATTGAAATGAAATAATATAAAATGAAGTAAAAAAATAAGGTATCAATCAAATTTTATTAGAATTCAAAGTTCAAGCAAAGTATCCTTAAGTCCTTATTTTATTACTTCATTTTATATTATAATATTAATGCTCCATCCAGTATATTGAGCTTCAGTTTTTATCCGGATGTTTCACTAATTATAAGATATTAGTTGACGCTTATATCTTTTGCTGGATTGCTTCATATATATATATATATATATATATATATATATATATGTGTGTGTGTGTGTGTGTAAAGGATTGCATCGGAAGTGAGATACTTTTTGAAACGGTAGAATGATCCAACCATTTTTACACGAGCCTTAGAAACAGATTAGATATAAGTTTTCCATTTTAGATTTGCAGTTTAATCCCTCCTATAATTTGTTAAAAACGGAGATGAATTCCTGACTGAATAAATTTAATTTCTGAAATTGAATTTCATAAAAAAAAACTAAAAGTGCCTTTGAATCTAATTACTGTTTTTTTTGTGAAGTTGGCACTAAAGTTTTGCACTAAGGAAATTGAATTCCGGGAATGCATTCTGAACATTCAACTGTTCATCTAAAAGATTTTCACCGAATAATTAATGAATAGCTTAACCTTCCACATGTTGATAGCGTCCACGCTGCAAACTTTTGAAAAAGGATCAGTTAACATCCAACAAGTGGAATGAAGTAAGAAAATATCGCTTTTGTAAGAAAAGTCACGAACGCTGTATTTCAGATGTAAATGTATTTTTATTTGTATATCGCGTTAAAGACGAACGTAGCACTTAATCAGTGTGCATGTGAGTGTCACTTTGTAATACTAATCTAATTCTATCTTTTTCAGTCGAGCGGAATGCTACAAGCGTGTAGACGGGTAATTTCCCGCCTTCATTCTCATACGGACATTCAGGTATTGCCCTGAATTAGGAAAATAGGGTCCCACATATTTACGATTATTTAGATTATACTCCCTTGTTCGCCAAGAGGCTACGTCATTCTAGAAATAAGCATTGCTGCTAATTTGCAGTTGCTTTCAGAAAGGAGATTTTGTTCACTAGTTTAATTTCATATTTGCAATCTTTAAACTCCTACCTATTTAGTCAATCTATCACAAACTCCCGATGTTACGATTATTTATATGGGTGTTTTGTTTTACGGCATATCGAACATTTTGTGTCATTTAATACCATATTGAGTTATTTGGGTGGCAGGTTTTATTCTTCAAGCTTTTAATATATTCAAATATTCAGTATATGCTATTTTATACACGCATCGCTTGTATATTAATTTAATTAGCAGGCGTATATTTTATGAATCAGTAGTCTGTAATACATTCTGTAATCTATTCGACCAATATATGGGAACATATGAGCTTCCGGGTGAGAGTGATTCTTTACCCCCTTTGTGGGTGTGGTTTTTAAAAAATAGCGCTCTAATAGAATCGCACTCTGGCCTACATATAATGTCTGACCACTCTCATCTGCTTTTCTCGCTAACTGACCTCGAGCGATTAGAAATAAACAAACCTCTTCTCAAACATAAGGTTAAGCCTAGAAATGAACAGTAGCATGTTGCACAGGCCTCTCTTGGGTCGCGGCGGTACTCGTTTACTATACTCGTGCCGGAACGGGCCGAGGCAGTTCTCGTGTAAACACTCGTCATATTTTTAACAACAAAATCCATATAGTTTGCATACCTTTAAATTTCTCCCTCGCCGCGTAGAGGGTGCGTGTCGTCTAATGGTTGAATTCCTTTCTCTTTCTTCTGTACTGCCGTGAACATCGTCGCTGGAACAAAAACCTCATGACGGACTCCGAAGACAAACAATTCTTTTTAACTTTCAATTTTTTGATTACAGGCGTTAGTTATCTATCGGCTTGGAGATATTCACTAACGTCGAGAAAGAGAGAGATAGAGAGAGAGAGAGAGAGCAATTTACTGCGTTTGTAATTACTTATCAATTAAGTCTTAACCATTCGTGGAGGGGGGGAATAAATCTTTCGCCTGTATTTTCTTAGACAAATAATTCCCCTATATATTTGCAGATTACATGGTAAAAATCACGTCTGATAGGTTCGCCTCAAAAGCCCAGACTGCTAAAACTCGCTTCTCCTGAAGAACGAGTGACGTCACGGATCCCTCTGTTCCCCACGCAAAGGCCCGTGATGTCACAGAGCCTCTCACAGATGCACATTGACCGTTGATCTGAGGTCTCGTTACGCGGTGACCCTGTCACGTCTGTTAGCTCCGACTGTGAGAACAGCCTTATTCTGCACTCGACTGCACGGGTCTACCCACGCTAATTCGCGCAAGTCAAACCAACGATTTCAAACAGATATGTCCATTCCCATAGGGTCATTATCCAACAAGCATACTCCAGCCCGACAGCAAAAAAAAACGTTTAACTGATTGTCGAAGACGTATCCTCGACTAGCGAATAAGAGTGGACTTCGGAATAATGATAATTAAGTGGTGACTCCACACTTTCAAAATATTCTAAATGTGCGCATCACTACAGAATTCTGTCACAGTTTTAGTACCTACGAGGGTCTTACACTAGCACTCTGGTGCTACCAGATAAGGCTGCCTCAAGATACAGGCTCACTGATTTCAAATGCACCAAACATTGATGTTATTGTTTTATTTCCCCCTTTGCAAACTCAATCATGTTCAGCACCCCCCCCCCAAAAAAAAAAATAAAAACAAATGTTTGCTCTACAAAACAACCAAACAAAACACCATGAATAAACTAATCCACTGATGATAATGAATTTGGGGGCAAAGCGTCCTCGGCATAATCTGACAAAATGTGACCTATATAGTTCAATTTAGTTTCATACAAAAAGGGTAAAAAAAAAGTGGAAACCCTTTCGTAAAATTTCAGATAGCTCCAATTATTGTGAGATTTTAACAATAGGTATTATATATCCGTAAATATATATTTTTTAAATTTCACTTTCTTTGGAGTATTACAAGGCTCTTTAGGGGGCATAATATGGACAAATCCTCACATTTAAAATTTTAAATATGTCAGATTTGCATTTAATTTGATTTATCCTTTAGACAACAATTAGGCAAGACTCCCTAAAATTGTAATTTCTTCTTTTGAAATATTTTCTAGAATCAAAGTCATATAATTGATTTTGACAAAAGTTAAAATAAGGATTCTAGACATGATGTATAGTAGCATTATATATTGATTTTAATCGTCTTATTCTGAGATAAGAGTGCTGAAAAACTGCAATGTTCGAGGGATCAGTTTTATACGTTCTGGGACGGGAATTATTTATAGTATTCTTCAAATCAATCGGTAATCGTTTTAGGAATCAGACTTAATTATTCAAAAAACGCCTAATAATTTTCAACACTACTTTACATGATATGATACCGGAAAATGCGGAACTACGCAAACACAATTGAACAAAACACTACGACAGCACAACACATCCATGAAAAGTAGTGCCTAATGTTCTTGAAACAGCAATGTAAGGACGTGAAATGCTTAACCACATCCTTTCCTTGCGCATGTACTTAAATTTTCAAATACGTCAAAGGTGTTATTGTTTGCTTAATTAGACCAAATCCGTCAGTTACTGGGCTTTTTTAAAATTACGGTTTGTTACACCACCCTGGTTAATTTCCAGTGAACACTGTATGCGATACACCATTTCTAAACCAAACCTTTCCACAGCTATCTCCAGGCAGTTGCGAGTTGGCTTTGGAAATTAACAATTGTGGAGTTATCAATCGGGAAGGTAAGCTTAGAAAGTTCTACTGACTCGACTGTCCCATATTCTTTTCATGACTAAAGCAGTTTATGGGATGGCAATTAGTGTTTTGTGAAACGGTTCGAGCGCACGTGTGGTAAATGAGCTTTGTGAGGTCGTTTTGACCATCTTCTGTTGGAAATGCTCCACACACGTCTCTGATACTCGAGCAAGAATATATGAATAACACTGACTTGCCATTTGAAAATAATCTGGCTCACGTTTTCAATTAGGCTTAGCTCTGCCATGACATTAAACAAATCTGAAAGATAATCATTGAAAGCTGTGTAACTGATATAGCCGTCTCTGTTTGTTCACATGACTGTCTTTACATTGGTATTTCAACAGTAGGAAGCCTTGAACGATTTTTTTCTTCAGTCACCAGATGGCGAAAAACGTGGATTAATGAAGATCCTTTGTTCTCCTTCTCAAAACACTAAATCAAAGGTTTCTTCTTTTAAATGCTCATACTTTAATTCTATGGTTTTGAATTTTCAAGTTGTACATAAAAGTAAATCATGTCTAACATCAGTTTGGATTTTCCGTTTGGTGTGCGTTCGCGCGCGTGTGTGTGTGTGTGTGTGTGTGTGTGTGTGTGTGTGTGTGTGTGTGTGTGTTTGTGTGTGTTTGTGTGCACTTCTGTCCCGTCATCCGAATGTTAGAAAGTAGAAAACGAGTATTTTTCTAGCAACCGGATTAAATCATTTCAGCTGGTGAGGGAAAGCGAAAAAGCAAGTAGCAACTTATACAACAATCCTAAACTCTAACATAAAAGTATGTATTATAAAGTGTAGGATGTATATATATATATATATATATATATATATATATATATATATATATATATATATATATATATATCTAGAGATGAAAGATGACAAAAAATTGTAACGATACAATATTTATTAGAACATCAGAAGTTCAAAGCAAGAAACCTCATGGATTAAGGATATGAAGCTCCTTACTTTGAGCTTCTGATGTTCTAATAAATATTATATCTTAACAATTTTTTATTCTCATCTTTCATCTCTAGAATTGATGTCTCTATTGAATATATTATCGCTTCATATTATCGCGATAGCTTATTATTAAACGATAATTCAATTATCTTTAATTTAATTAAACATTTAAATATCATCTATATATATATATATATGAAATTAAAAATGGAAAAGCGGAAGACCTTTTCGCTCAACGTTTCGCCCAAATTTCACCTGGGCTTTGTCAAGAGCGGACGAAGAATACAAAAATGACAAAAGACGAGAAAGTCTGTAAATTATGGGGAATATATATATATTGGTTGGGTTCATGTCGAGATAAAGGGTATGCAAAAAAAAAAAATTAGAAATAAATATATATATATATGCACATAAATGTGATCGAAACACATATATAACACATATACATACATATATATCAAATATACATAGAAGTAGCATTGGAAAAGAAGAGGAGAAAATAAAGTGCTCAACATCCTAGATAATTGTAGTAGTGTTTAGGAGACATCCTTAATGTTATTTAAGTGGTATAAGTAGCGCTCATAGTAAGCAACAATACTCAACAATACTCAACATCCTTTATAGAGCAGATGTGTTTAAACGCATTGTTGTCATAGAGAATGTACTTCTATGCCGTTTGTTAACTCGGTGTTGCCCGGGGTATTTGTAAGTCGTATAAGTTAAATCAAAGTGTTAAATATCCAAGACAGAGCAGATGTGTTTACTTGGTGGTGACTGGGTGTCATCAATATCCTAGATAGAGCAATTCTACATATAACCGGTGTTTTTAAAAGCCACGTTGCACAGGAAAAATATTTTCACTGTATTTTTTAATATACACTTTGCTTTGCGAGTCAGTGCTCACTATTCAAGATTACGCATTACGTATATCATTGATGGAGAAAGGAAAGATACGACAATCACTGTTGCAAAGGATGACATTAAAACAAATATAGTGGAACCTCTTTAGAAAATTAGTTTGTGGTGACGCAGGGTCATTAACCAGCCGCACTTCTTATGAAAATGAGTCTGTAGTGAGGCCACTGTTGTTCAATCGCCAACTGCACCTCTTCTTAATTCGACTATGTAGTGAAGCCAGGGTTGCTTAAGCGATACGCGCGCCTATCTGAACATGAGTATGTAGTGAAGTAGTCAGAGCCAGGGGTTTGGGAAGGAGTCAAAGTCGGAGGTTTGGAAAAGAGTCACTCTTTCATTTAATTTATTTACATTCATTTTTCTCATTCATTATTTCATTAATATTTGTTTAGTCATTTTTCATTAATTTGTTGAGTGTTTCATTCATTTGTTCATACGTTTTTCATTCAATTTTCATTCAATTTTTCAGTCAACGTTAATTCTTTATTCATTGTTATTTGTATACCTTTTTTCATTCATTTTTATTTTTTCATTTTTGTCATTATTTTGTTCATTAACTTATTTTCATTTTTGCCTACATTTAATTTTTTTAATTCGTTTGTTTTCATTCATTTTTTAATTCATTTTTTCATTCACTTTTTAACCTTTACTTTTTTCCTTCAATGTTTTTCCTTCTTTGATTTTCATTCATTTTTCATTCAAATTTTTAGACTGAATTTTTATTACTTCTTCATTCAATTTTCACTCATTTTTACTGTACATTTTTCAGTTAATTTTTCATTTACTTTTATATTAAATTTTTCTATCCTTTTCGCTTAATGCGTTTCATTCATTTATTTCATTTCATTTTTTTCATTCACTTTTCTTTCGTTTTTTATTAATATTTTCATTCATTTATTTAATTAATTGTCATTTATTTTTCATTCATATTTTTATTCATTTTACATTCATTTTTATTCTTTCACTTTTTTCCATTTATTTTTCATTCATATTTTTACATTGTAATTTCATTTACAGTCATTTTTCTATTCATTGTTTCAGTCAATTAGTTTTATTCATTGTTTGATTCATTTTTGGCATTCATTTTTCATTCATATTTTTACATTGTAATTTCATTCATTTTTTCATTCGATTTTCATTCATTTTTCTTTTCATTTTTTTTCATTCACTTGTTTAATTTATTTTTTTACTAACTATGTTTGTCATTCATTTTTTTTCTAATAGTCGCAGGTTTGGAAAAGAGGTCATTTTTTAATTCCATTTTTTTAAATTCATTTTTTTCATTAATGTTTTTCTTTAATATTTGTTAAATTATCTTTTCATTCATTTTTTTACGATTTCATTAATTATTTTTGTACGGTTTACAGTCATGTTTCATTCATTGTTTCAGTCAATTAGTTTTATTCATTGTTTGTTTCATATTTGGCATTTATTTTTTCATTCAGCTGTTTTCATTTGTTCTTTCATTTACTTTTATTCATTCATAATTTGTAATTCCTTTTTTATAAATGTTTTCATTCCCTGTTTTCCTACATTTCCTTCTCAAATTAATTAAATTTGTCATTAATTTGTTTGCATTCGTATGACTATCTTGGATACAGCAGGCAGTAACCCCGAATTGACCATAACAGGGCTCAATATCCTAGATGTACTAGGTGCGTTTATACGAAGTCTTACCCGGAATAAAGAAGTTGTCTGATTTCTCTTTTAATGTTGCATACCCCGGGAGCCATAATCCAACGTGCTTAATATTTTTTTTTCATATAATGGTGAAATAGGGGGCGGAAAATAAATTAGTAATTTACTGGGACCGTTTGTTACACTCGGCATTGTCCGGGGTCCAAAATTGTAAGATTACACTATTACTTTCGGTAAGGGATGTATAAAATACATCTCATTGAACGATTGAATTAATAAATATAACGCATTTTTATATCTTGAAGGAGGGGAAATTAGGAATTGACAGCGATCATGTATTCTTCTCGCTGTTGATTTAATTTCTGCTATTTTTTATGGTCCAAGGTTACGCCGGGTATCCTTGCTAGTATATATATATATATATATATGTATATGTATATATATATATGTATATGTATATATATGTATATGTATATATATATATATATATATATATGTATATATATATATATATATATATATGTATATATATATATATATATATATGTATATGTATATGTATATATATATGTATATATATATATATGTATATATATATATGTATATATATATATATATATGTATATGTATATGTTTTCTCTGCGTCTTCGATTTCGTACTTACCTGCTGATTCATCGTATTTCGTTGATTTTGAAAGACAGCAAAAGTAGACATGGTTCACTTGGGAATGCTCCCAAGTAAACGAGGTCACGATTTCGGCGTTTTCTTTGCTGAAATCAAGTGTAATAAAACACGAAGTGTTCTGAGTTGTGGACGGATGTTTAGCTCCGATCTCGCATCCTGTCGGGCCATCCAACTACAAAGTGCTCGTTCATCACTCACCGGTCTGTATTGTGTCTTCTTTTGTTTTGTTTTATTTTTGTCTTTATCTTTTTTTAGCACGCAAAATTCTCCAACCAAATGAACACGCATTATAGACCAACAGTAATCATTAATTTTATGGCCTCGCACGGAACAATATTACGTTGTGAAAAAACACGAATTGTTTTTTTTTTTCGTTTTCTTTACTTTTTATTATTCTCGCTACTTTATTCTCTTTTCTCTTTTTCCCTTTCTCTTTTATTCTGTATCGTCCCCTTTCGCTCTACCTGTATTTCTCTTTCTCAACCTATCTGTCTGTATGTATGTCTGGCTGTCTCTCTGTCTATCTCTCTTTCTCTCTCCATGTGACTCTCCATCTCTGTCTCATACGTGTTATTCCAAGTTATTACTCTATAGTAATGTACGTACATCAAATCCAGTAATTCCTAGTATTCAATGTTAAAATTATTATTTGAATATTTTTAACATAGTTCACCCAAACAAGGCAGGTCGCCACTGTAGACGTAAGGGGCTACTGAGAAAAAATAAAAGGGGAGAAAGTTGGGGGGTCAACCTAAATTGGGATCTGCGCAGCGAGATGTCTGTTTACATTAGTTTTAAATGTCTGCATGTCTGTACTGTCGGGGAAACAGGGGACAGGGAAGGAGTTCCAGAGGCCAGCAGCACGAGGAAAGAAGCTATTTGAGTAGAAGGCTCTCCGACATCTGGGGTTTTCCACAGTAAATGAATGAAATTTAGTTGATTGTCGAGTTAGCTTAGTGAATTTACGTCGAGGGGCACCAGAGTAGCCAATTCATCGGAGCATAATCCATTGAAGTCTTTGTAAAACAAGCACAAGGATGCTACATTGCGGCGATGGGACAGGGACTGGAGCTTGGTTGACAGTGAGGGACCTATTAGGTTGGCGATTCTGTTTTAGACCTTCTCAAGGAGGGAGAGACTAGTAGATGATGCACCAGCCCAGATGTGACAACAATACTCCATGTATGGGCGGATGGTTGCTTTGTAGAGATAGAGGATAATGGCAAGTGTGAGCAGTTTACTAGCACGGTAGAGGGAGCTAACCTTCTTTGCGGCAGCCTTGACAATGTCTTCAATGTATTTGTTCCATTTCATGTTACCTGTGAAGGTTAGGCCGAGGAGTTTGAATGATAAACTCTCAGGTAGGGTGTTATGTGCCATGACAATCGGTGGTTGGAGAGGTTCCTTGTAGTTATTGAAGGAGAAGAGCTTTGTCTTAGCGGCATTAAATGTTACCAACCATTTATGACCCTAATCCACTACAGCCTGGAGGTCATTTTCTAAATATATTTAGAATGTTGGGACTTACATCAACGATACCAACTTTTAAACCTATTGTTTTCATTATTTATAGATCAAGTCAAACATTGTCTTTAGAAGAAAAAAACTGTTAAATATTTTTCCATTTTACTCCCTTTCTTCTTCATTCTTATTGCTTTATTTTACATGTTAGATTTAGACGATACAATAAAAGATTATCGATGTACCAACCCACCGTATGTCAGTTATACAGACAGCATGCCAATAAGTTTACTGAACAGATATATTGTTAGAGTGATTAAATAGACATTTTGGTTTGGATTTGTTTTTGTTGTTTTGTTTTACGACATACTAACCCTTTTCGTGTTTTTAAATGCCGAATAGAAGTCCTTTTAATAAAAAAACACTTTTACGCTTCAAGTTATTCATATCTTCAAATATTTATTCATGGTGATTGGTTTAGTTGCTTTGTTTTACGACATATCAACCGTTTTTGGAGTCATTAATGCCGAATCAGGTCATTTTCGTAAAAAATTTGTATGTTTCAAGTTATTTACGCCTTAAAATATTTATTCATGGTTATTATTTATTTGGTTGTTTTGTAGAGGAAAAATGTGTTTTTCTTGTTTTTAGCTTTGCAGAACATGATTGAGTTTTGCAAAGGGAAATAAAAAAATCAGTAACATCAATATTTGGTGAATTTTAAGTCTGGTCGCCGGTATTTTTTAGGCAGCCTGGTCTGGTAGCACCAGGAAAAATCTTTAAAGCTAGAGAATTAAATAAACGAAAACAACAAAAAAAATTCTAAAACATAATTAAAGATTAACATTTAACCAATACGTAGACATAGAAAAAAGTGAATTAATATATTTATAATGACGGATAAGATCAAGTAGAATTATTTTAATCTCTATAATCTAACAGATTAAAATGAGGTTTATAACATCAACAGAAAAATGATATTTAATAAGTGATTTGTTTATCAAAATCTCTGTGTTTTAGACGAACAGTACGTTGTAATTACTTATTCATCTATTTTCTTATACGTATTTTTTTAATGTTTTACAGTTCACAAATGAATATTATTTATTTATATTTCGTTAATTTTAAGATGAGGATTACACATTTGTATTATTGGGATTTTTTGGACTATTGTTCTCATCTTGGATGTTATAATCACAAGGTTTTCTTCTTGATGTGCGTCTTACCGAACTCGAGAATCTGTAAAGATATTCGAACAGAAATCTGTATTTAATCTATGGGGATAGATTGATATCGATCTGTCACTCTTAAGTAATTCATAATTGTATCCTTGAATGCGACCGCACTAAGGATTGAAGCTTCAACCCCCAGAATACTGTACTTAACACTTATATCCGTTGCACGAAAGTTTATTCTGAACAAGTCTATTATACATTTTAAGAGCTTCAAATCTATTATAGTATTTAGATATGTAATCTTACTACTTATTAGTATGTATTACTACATATAAAGATCATAATGTTCGACAAGATGTACCTGAAGAGATCAGAAGTTACATCAGCCGGAACGTTGTAAGAATAACATGCCAGATGAGAACAGTAGTCCGAACAATCCAAATAAAACATATATATGTATAGTAGTATGTTTTTAAAAAAAGGCTGCGGGCAATGCAAAGTCCCGGGTAGGATGTAAGCTGGAAGGAACCAAACTAATAAATCGAAATCGAAAATGGACTTACTATTTTTTTAAAAATCTTACATAACAGCATGTGTGGTGTTAGCTGTTTGCGTGTTGTCAGGCTGATTATTAAAAATCATTTATTTAATATTTCGGGAAAAGAAACTTCCCTTTTGTCAAAAATAATAAACATCAGAGGAAAACTCCGTCTGTGCAGAGAATCTACCAAAATCAAGGGAGGCGCGATAGCGCTCTATCCCTTAATAGACTTCAAAAACCGCCTATGCTGGAAATCTCATTTCTTTGATAAGTCATAACTAAAAAAGCAATAAACCAAATTTTTTTCAACTTTGCACAAAAGTGTGTAGAATTTTAGCATCATTAGTCAAGGCAACCAAGTGATCCAGAAAGTTCAATTATGAAATCATGTTATCTGTGTGTACGTACGTACGTACGTACGCACGTATGTGCCACCCTGTATCTCATCAACTATTTGATGGATTCAGCTAATTTCTGGCAGAGATAGAGGTTCTAGACTCTAGTTGATGGCATTTTAATTTCAGTTTACCACATACCTTAGTTTTCCAGACAATTCCAAAAAACCTTAAAAATGACCATTGTATTGAGACATAGCCTTTACAAAAGTAGTTGCATTCCATGAAAAATGCAAGTATACTGAAATCATATGCCCTTAATAGGGTTAAGATGAAAATTCATATACACTAAATGTACAAGAGCAAGGAAATGCCCAAATGTTTACACTTTTATTGTCATTAAGGGTATGCGAGCACAACAGGGCTATGTATTTTACTTGTAGGAATTTTTCTTCAGCGCACCTCACACACTTCATCCACTCATGCATAGATATTTATACTGTAGTGATGTGATAATGAAATGGTTTGGTTGATATGTAGTCATAGCCTTAATGACAATAAAAGTGTAAAAGTTTTGGGAATTTCCTTGCTTTTGTACATTTAGTGTATATGCATTTTCATCTTAACCCTATTAAGGGCATATGATTTCAGTATACTGGCATTTATCATGGAATATATTTATACTTTTGTATTTTTACATTACTCTTATATATGGAAGTGAAGAATTAGATAAATGTTTACATTTAATCATACTATATTATATAAATATTCAGTAAGTTCGCACTGTTGTGGAATTCCATACTAGCTATTTTTTAATTATTAATACAGTCTAAACATTGATCATTCGAATACTTACAAGTATAAGGCTTTAATAATGTAAGTTTTTGTCAAGCTACTTTTGGAATTTAGAAATCTAAAAAAGAAAAAGACTGGTGAAATAGAATTTAAAAATGTTGATTATTGACCCTGTTAAAATCATCTGTGTTTTTTCTAATATGAGATTTTAAACAAAGCTAGTATATTTAATATTCGATATGAAAGGGCGATTGGCTGTAAATGTATCTTCTATCAATATATATATATATATATATATATATATATATATATATATATATATATATATACACACACACACACGCACATATATATATATATATATATATATATATATATATATATATAACCTCATCTTAATATATATAAGGCAAACATCTGTAAATCAAACTATATTACTTTAATATCTTTTCATATATTGACACTTTGGTAATTTCGCTTTTACCAACTTAACTGTCTACTCTTCTCTGAAGATAAGATATTATTTTTCTGAAAAGTCAAGGTTTAAGGAAGGAATAATACAATTTATCTTATTTAAAACCTCTTGTTTTGAACAATCGTTGATTTAATAGATATTGCATTTTGCACAATTTTTATTCTGATCATTTACTTAGATATATATATATATATATATATATATATATATATATATATATATATATATATATATATATATATATATATATATATATATTATAAGTAAATATTTGTTATTATCTAAATAGTGTGTGATTCATTCTTTTCGGGGGTCGTCAGTGTAAAGATGGTTAGCTATACTGGTCGCCGGCATCGAAATAACGTGTCCGAATGCCAGACGCGATAAATCCAATTTGCTTAGATCGATACACTAAACAATATAAGGACGAACATATCAAATCTAGACTCGAACCAAAACAAATATTAATTAAAAGGCAAAAAAATTCATGACGATATCACATCATGTAAACTATAATTCTAAGGCGTCATTAATACTTGACTTACAACACTTCTTGTAATGATAGCTTCATAAGTTTGAAAAAAGCATTTATTGCGTTTTGCATTCGAACCCTTCACATATATATCTTTAATGTACAACAAAATAAAAGTCGTGAAAAAATAAAATGTATTTGTGTAAGTAAAGAAATAAGACTAGGAATATTGGAATCATTTTTTTTTTAAATAATTTAAATATGTAATCAAATAATTAACTAAAACTAACTGTTAGTTAATAGAAAATATTTAAAACGTATTTCATAACCAGTTACTACACGTATATTGTGCGTGATTGAAAGGAAACTTGGACAGCTATGTACAATGATTGAACTGGCAGTATTTAGACCATGAAGCTATTGTGCTTATTATAAGCTATCCTACTAAAGTCCACTCTCATCATTTCTTGTTATCTATTCCCTTTATTGTAACATCAACTTATGTGTTAGGCGGGTGGCAATGTGCATAGACAGACACACGTCGCGTAAATGAAATAAAAATAATCAATTAGTTATTCGTCATTGGAAGAGTGTTTCTCTATGTTCGATTGTGTTCACTCGTCGTTAATCAGCTCAACTTGAATTCTGCATGACGTCGTTCAGGTGAATTTTAATGTCTGACATTGCAACAGTTCAATTATAATATTCTCGAAGCACTAAGCGATCCGATCATCAAATATGGAGAAACTCATGCCAACTGATCGGAATAGGACACCATTTTGTATACGTTGATACTGAAGACATCGTAAAGACAATATTTATCATTATTAAGACATGCGTTATACGGGAAGACTTAAACAGGCATTGAATAACTTTATGATTTTAAATTATCTATTATTATACTAAATCAAATTAATTAACGTTTTCCCCCCAAATACTTTCCTATAAATATCAGTCCCATAACATATATGATAAAATATAGCTTAGCTTTGGGATTGAGTTATGTTGGAAAAAAATTAATTGTAATTGTTATAATAATCAGTAACCTGATTAATCACGTGATCTATCTCTTACTATCATTCTATATATCGCCTTCACCTTCTCTCGTTGCTGGTTGTTGGATACGTCGTCTATAACGCTAGTTTCCGTCACAGTCTATCTCTCTGTGTATTAACATTCGCAGGTAAACAAAGAATAGGAAACAAATTGGAAAAGTTCAGTATACAAAGAAGCGAATATCATCACACGCAATGATACTATTTAACACATTGTTGGAGATGAAAAGAAACAAAAATAGAGAGTGAGAACGAAAGATAAAAAGATATTAATAACGATTAGAAAGAGGCTAATTTACGATTTTGTCTTTTATTTTTTTATATTTAACGAGCTTTGTAAACTCAAAGAAGAGACATTCTTAACGTACACCCATTAGTTCTAAGTTATGGGTGTCCCCACCATTCAATATAACATCCACCGCTTAGAGCAGGGGCGGGCAACCCCCGGCCCGCTAGGGCTTAGCGTCCGGCCCACCACCCTGCTAGGCTCTATTATTGCAATCCGACCCGCGGACCTCCAAGTAAAACTCATATCATTTTGTGACATAGACGTAAAAGAAGGTTTCAATTAAGATTTACAGTGGGATAAAAATGTATAAATATCAGCGAGCGATGATGCATGTATATTTCATTTTTCTTTAACTATTAATTTCAAATCATTAGCTTGATATAAAAAAGAGAAAGAGAGATGCAAATAGGAAACGAGAGACGAGGAAAGGGCATGACACAGAGAACTTATGTGAAGTGTGTCAAAACGAATGCTGGATCAACTTGCTACTATCCCCGTCCCTTTTTTCACACCTAGCCAAGTCGGCCGATTGTGGAAAGGGTCGACCCATTCCAAACCTCGAGGTTACCAGGTGCGGCGACCTAGACTTTTTTAATAGCCTACTGAAACATACTCACTATCCCTTATGATATGGGGAATTTCGGACATGCATGGCGCACACCGGGTCACGTCAGGGTGATGCAGAAATACGACAGTTGGGATACGATAGGCGTGAAATAGAGATGCCAAGTCGGGATCTCTGAAAGACGACAAATTGAGATTGACACGCAAAAAGTTTGTGTCGAGCCAGCGACAGAGGTAAACGACGAATTGTGTATCTCGGAATACGACAGTGAACAAAGACAGGCGAGAATATGGAGTAAATCTGGAAGATACGAATATCGTGTATGATTAAGAATATCAAACTATCCGATATCGTCCCAGCTACGGAAACATCTATATGAAAAACAAAAGAGTAATATTTAGTGAGAAGAAGCGGTGATAAAACACCACGAACATTGAAGAAACTGATTAATGTAAGTCCTATCCTCTTTTCTCTCAGGTCAACATTTTATATACACGTATCTTCGCTTGCTATAGGATTATAATTACTGAGAACACCAACCCTATATTCTTGTTTTGTGTTAACATATTTTCTTCCCCTTACAAAATTTGTAAATAAACATTGTTATTTTGAGTTTAACTTTCGTTAGTGTTCGTTGTTTCACATGTGTGTCTTTGTCTGTATCTTTACGTTACAGGTGTCTGAGACGGAATGTCCCTACCCCTCTTGTTTGAATATATGCATATTTGGACCCGAGGACCTTTCAAAAATCTGTTTTTTGTTTAAACATTTCTGTTGCGCAACCGTTCCGTCGTTCCCAACGAAGCGCGAACGTAACAATTTATTCATTACTGATGTGGGCACTTTTCTTCCTTTTAAGTTCATCATGTCTGCGACCCAGCGTGTTAAGAAGAGGAAAGTAGACATCGAGCGTCGGATCTTCAACCCTGAATGGAAGAAGTAGTTCTTCATCGAGCGCTTTGACTGCCCTAAAAGAGTACAACGTGCGCCGCAACTGGGAGACAGAGCACCGTTCGTCAAACTTCACGTCGATGTATGCCACCGAAAGGAATGACGCCATCATTAGACTATCATGCAAGTTGGAGAAACAAACTTCACTCTTCCGCAAACAGAATACTGCGGCTGAAAAAGTGACGCGCGCCAGTTATGAAGTCTCCCCATCCTTGCTCGCCAAATGAGGCCATTCGCGGATGGGGACTTAATCAAGAAATGCCTCCTCGCTGTAGTGGACTCTGTCTGTCCAGAGCAGCGTTCCGCCTATGAGAATGTGCGCCTTTCGTCCCGCACCGTCCGTGGCCGCATCGAGGATATGTCGGACAATGTGCACGAATTTCGTTGCCTTTTCTCTCACACTGGATGAGAGCACCGACACAAAAGACACAGCCCATCTATCCGTTTTCATCCGTGGCGTCACCGCTGACCTTCAAGTGTTTGAGGAATTCCTCCAGCTCGTCCCGCTGCGCGACACCACCAATGGGTAAGACATCTGCGACGCCGTGCTTCTGTGGACCTCGCCCGTCTTGTGTGTGTGACGACGGACGGTGCCCCGGCGATGGTTGGTGAGAAGAAGGGCGCCGCTTCGCTGCTAGTGCGTCACTGTGAACCCGCCGAATACACCCAGTCCATTAACAAGATGCACTGCATCATCCACCAAGATCCCTGTGCGCTAAGTCTGCCAACCTCATTGGTGGCATGTCTGTCGTGGTGAAGGTTGTCAACTCCATCCTCTCTCTCAGCCTTAACCATCGTCAGTTCCAGGAACGGATGGACGAGGTGAACGTCCACTACAAGGACCTGCTCTACTTCTGTGAGGTACGCTGGCTGAGACGTGGGCCATGCTGTCTCGGGTGTGCGACCTACAGCAGGGGATTGCCACCTTTCTACGCCAGAAGTACCTTCCCCACGCTGATCAATTCTCTGATCTGCGGTGGCTAGCTCCCCTGGCCCTGCTCACGGACATCATAGCGCACTTGAACACCCTCAACATAGAGCTGCAAGGCAAATACATTCTCGTGACAGACATGTACGCACACATTACTGCCTTCGATGTTAAACTGCGGTTGTGGGAGGCTCAATTGGCTTCTAATCAGTTTCCACGCCTTGCTACATGTGCCCCTGACGATGTTGACCTGCCCACTTGCGTTTATGTCGTCAACTCTCTACGTGAGGAATTTGCTTCCCGTTTTGCAGGAGTCAGGGTGCTGGCTGCGGACTTCAAGCTTTTCACTGCTCAGTTTGACTTCCCCGTAGAAGACGCCCCTGCCTCCGGACAGATGGAGTTAGTGGAGCTGCTGTGCTACGATGAAATTAAGGCGAACTTCCGCACCTCTTCTCTGTTGTCCTACTTCCGCGATACCGTTCTCCCTTCTAACAATTTGCAAAAATACATTGCTCATGTCCAACGCAGTGTGGCCATGTTCGGTATCACCTACTGCTGTGAACAGCTCTTCTCGAAAATGAAGTACACGAAGTCTCACATTCGCTCCCAACTCTCGGACCACCACCTCACTGACATCCTTCTGTTGTCTACCTCAAGTATTGAGCCAGACATGGACACACTTCTTCATGGCACACAGCACCAGCAGTCTCATAGATTTGTAGAGTGTTCAATGCAATTTTTGTACAATTTATTCATGTAAACAAAATATAGTAATTCTGAGATTTCGTTTTTTACTCCGGCCCGCGATCTCCTTCAAAAAGTCTCATATGGCTTTCACTCTGAAAAGGTTTCCCGCCCTTGGCTTAGAGGTAAGAATTCCCCAGCATATCCCCCCTTCGATACGTAGGCACACGCAGTTGCCGACATCCGGGCGTTCACAAGCCCACGAGTCGCCCATTGGTGAACATTTATTACAGTGGCAAGTTTGCACTGGAGGGTACTCGGATGGGGCGTTCTCTATTTTGCACAGAGCTCGTTCGAAATCGCATTTAAAAATTCTTAACGCGGTTGCTATCAATTTACGACAACCGTCTCTGTGAAAAAAAAAAGAGTACACTCATAACTTATAACTAATGGGTGTACGTTAAGAATGTCTCTTCCCATTTTTCTTTTTTATAATTTTCTTTTCAATACTCTCGAGAATTATTTATCGTCTTTTGACCACGTTTTTAATCGTGATTCCCCCCTCATAGTGAAAAGTGTCGACTGAAAGACGTCTCGGTAATTTTCCTTACTTTTTTTTTTACCTTTTCTTCTTCTCAATACTCGCTGGGAAAAGGAATAAATATCCTCATAGAGAAGGAAAAAAAGTTACGAAGTGATTCATCTTTGTTCCCCTTCTCGCGGTTTTTTATTCCTCATTTATAATATAAATCATTTAAAAATATCCTCATTATAGATAATAATGGCAGTGCGTCTAACATTATTTCACTGTTTTTTTATATATATATATATATATTAGTTGTAGAAATCTAATAGGGTTCAACTTTACTGATGGCTTTAACTTCGTAAGTAACATACCCAAATAGTTCTACGGAATAATCGAGAAGAATTGCCCAAGGGATAGCAGGTAGGGCAGATTTTAAATTAACATACTGTCAAACTATTTTTCTAAACATCAATACACCTAGCTCTAACTATTGTATGTTTAAATAATGCGAAATAAATAAAATAACTAGGAATCCAGATAGAATTGCCGGATAATAACGCCTGCTATAACTGTAAAAATGAATATTAGTGACCTTTAAATGAGCGATGCTTAATCACAGATGAAGTATATAAACGTAACGTCATAGAAATAAATAAAATTAAAACATATATTGGGTCGACAGTGTGCAGCTTCAAGGACAGATTTAGAAAGCATGCACACTCATTTAAGGAGCATCTTACTAGATCGGTAAAGACACCTACAACGTTAGCTAAATATGTTAGGAAACTGCGTAGTAAAAACATTCATTTCAGTCTATATCAGGTAAAGCAGGGAAGTACAAACTTAACACATCTAAATAAATGCAGCCTCTGCACTTTAGAGTCGTACCATATAGTAATGTCTAAGGACAATGTATTGAATAAGATACATGAGCTGGTTCAGAATTTATAAGATACACCTGAATATAGTCTGTCTCGTCATATACTTGTATAGATACCTGAGGTATAAATTCACCTTCAACGTAAATTAAAGAATTATTACCAGTATAAGGAACTTTTAAGTGAAGGTAGGTAAAATAAACGTAAACTCTAGTAGTAGATTAGAAACAAGAACCTCCAGAAGTATGTGATACTAAATATAAATGTGACCATATAAAGCATAATCAGGTACATATATATATATATATATATATATATATATATATATATATATATATATGATATAAGCAATGAAGGCAAGGTCGATCATAAGTAGAGGGGAATAACCGAGATTATTCTCTATTAAAATATAGTTCCCAATAAAGATAAATAAGGAATGAGTTTTAAGAACCTAGTAACAACTAGCGGCAAATATGAACAATGACTGAACGTTGAATGTTAATATAGAGGACTAAGGCTATAAATTGAATACCCTATGATATAGAAATACACATGATCTTGCCGTATTAAGATTATTAGGGTAGCGGTAAGATGGGAGAACTTTCTTATTTTACTGATAACGCAAAGTATCTCCTAATCACGACTGTAAAAACATCAATAGAATAAAACTAATTTTGTAAAGGTTAAACTATGAGAATATCTAATCCCTTCCACAAATATATTTCTGTGCGTCTCTATTCTAACAGTAGGGAAGGGGGGGACATTTTATCACGTTTTTATTCTTGGGTTTGAAACATATAGCGGGTTAAATCACAAACCAATCCAATATTATCTATAAATACATAATAATATAGTGTATTAGAGTGATCGAGGTCCGGTAGTATAAGGAAATATCGAGGGGCTGATATTTTAATCCAAACTACTTTCTCCAACTTATGAATCACCTAGAAACTCTCACGAAAATAGCACAAACTATTTCCTCCAATAGTGATACATGAAACAATTGTTGACCTCATCGTGTAAGAGTGTTGACTTAGATCATCTAGCATGAAATTTAAAATAAGACTACAACATAAAGAATAAGTAATGTGAGGCGTTGATTATAATGACAGAAAACAAAACAATACATACACGTAATACTGAGTATAGTATAATTTAAACGGGAAGCTCAGATGTTAAGAATAACCTGGTGAGTCTAAATGTAAGGATTAATGTAGTTTTAGAAGTAATACAATAAATATGATTTATTGAAAAATATTCATCCAACGCCTAAACGTTACGTTTTAGTAAGTAATTGCATCCGAGAGGGGAAATATCTAAACTATATTGATTTCATTATAAATATAATTTATACCATGTCGGTTTTGCCAGAATTCGTAAGTTTAGAGTCTTGATATTTATAAAATATACCTATTGTGAAGAGGACAAAATTATAATAAAGTCTTTACATAAAGGTTAGGAAATGTACCTTATTTTAAATAGTAACCAATATGCTATTATCACCTACATATTTGTTTAGAGTATAAGGGAATAACAACTCTATTTAAATAAAATACTCAATCTATATTAACTCCGCACTTAGTTTCGTATTCAAGGCAAGTAAATATATAATGGCAATATTTATCAAATAAATTATTCAACGAGAATCATCTTTTATTTAATTTAAGTATTTCATAGATAAGTAATAAGCACAACTTTCTAGAATAGAACAATTGAACTAAATTAGAATTACTTGAATAGGCGACGCTATTTATGTTGCTAACTGTAATTGTCAATTCAAGATAGCGGAGCTCCGAACGTTTGTCTCTCCATATACTAATACATTGCATTTTTTGACGAGCTTCAGGTGAACAGATCTAACATAATAATGGTGTTTTTTAATACTTAAATCGTAACCATTCGTAATAATATGCACTGAAATGTGTTTGTTTTGAAAAATCTTTTCGAAAAAATAAAAGAATATTGGTTTTTCGAATGTAAATGAACTTTACTTATATTTATATATACATACGGAAAGTTATTTTACATTCGAAAAGCCAAGATTCCTTTATAGGAAATAATATATATATATATATATATATATATATATATATATATGAGTAAAGTTTATTTACTAACACACACACACACACACACATACATACGCGCGCGCGCACATATATATATCTATATAATGAATGCTACTATATAGTAATAATAATATTCTACATTGATGGATATTTGCGGTTTCAGAAGACATGGGACATCTGGACCGGATGACTGGGAATTACACACATCCCCGGGTGGTTTCATGATTTTTATTTCCAGAATATTTACAATGTGTGATGTTGATAAGAGTGGGAGAACAAAGAAGCCTTAAAAAATCCCTCCAAAATAAATAAAAATAAAAGGGATATATAAAAATAAAGAACAAAATAAAATGCTAGTTATGGTACGTTAGTGGGACCCTCCCATCCTAAGGTGTGAACCGCTCACTGTCTTCCGGAATGACTGATAGCAAGAGAGTCAGTCCCTAAGCGGGAATGGCCACTGCTTATGGGACAAAAGAAATACCGGGATGAGTTTTTAAGAGATGTGCAGTGTCCTCCAAGATAAATACCATTAAGACAGGCCAGGGATAAATACACTCGGGGGACGGCATCCTGGAGGAGTTCTGACACCTAAAATAAAGATAGGGTGACAGGACTCATTTGTATTACTAGCAAGAGGGACTAATCCAACACTTGGGCATTTGTGAAAAACTTGTCAATTGGAATTACTGGCTGAGGATAAAGATGTGTGGAATCGCTTGCGCAACGACGGGACTCCCTATACTTTATTAACCTGCAAATATGAATCAATGTCTACTTGGATGTCTAATATTACCAATAATAATTATATTATGTTTTTTTCACAAATATAATAGAACCCCTGTGTTTATTTCACCGATATTTATTACAATAGGTATTCGACATCGATTAATAAATATTCCTGAAAATTTCAGTTTTTTGGTTTATTATTGTTGTGAAGTTGTCCCACAATAAATAATAAATAAAGGAAGTCAAGTCGAGGGGTGGTTTAACAAGTGTATTAACAAAGTAAGAAAGTGACTAGCTCTTGGCTAGACAGTTACAAAACTGTGCTTTGTCTTCAGTGTCTCTGGTGAATCGCACTATTTATAGTGACAACCGGTGTAGTTTATCCGGTGTAAGAACGGCCGGTGTAACATCCCCCTTTGAAAATATCCCCTAATTTTCTTAGCAAAAATCTAACTTTTTTTTTAGTCTGTCCATGTACTGCAGTCCGATACAAAAATATCCTCATATCTTCTATAGAAGTGAGCAAAAGTGACATTGTCTTCTGGATTATAATTGAAAATTTCGATAGCGCTCCACACAGCCGTCTGGGAGAATGCATTATGATTCTCGTTTGCTTTCGTTAACTGTGTTGCCTCCAGAATTTTTCTCTGTTCCTCCTGTGTTTTTATCAAGAGTTCTTCGAAGTGTTTCTGCTGTTGTAGCAGTCTTTCTTGGAATCTTTCTTCTCGTGTTGTCACCAGCTCTTTTTGTTCAGCATGCATTTTTCTTTCGGCTTTTTGCTGTTCCAACAACTCTCTTTTAAATTTCTATTCAATTTCAACTTGTTTTCTTTGAAGTGCCATTTGTTGTTCAACTTGCTGTCTTTGTAACGCAACATTTTGTTCCGTTTGGAATTTAAGTAATTGAAAAAAAGAATCTTAGAATTCAGTGTCCATCATTGACGAATTCAAAGTATGCACCACACAATTTACACTTATAAAAATAAATCAGTTTACCCCACAACGTGCTTAATATAATTAATTTGCTCAACTAATACACAAAACAAGAAATATATTATTCCTTAATAAAAATAATTCAATCCCAGTTCTTTTGTTTGAAAAACAACACTAAGAAAATTTTTTTTTTATATATATATATATATGTACGTAGTTTTACAAAACCAAGTCCGTCGCTATAAGCCTAATAAGACTAGTTTTATGGGAAATCTTTTTAACCCCTTTTCATTTTGCAAAAATGCGACTTGCTTATTTAACAGTTCTTTGTTAGAAGCACAAATGACTTACGCGAATATATTTTTTACTGTCCGTCCTTTGCTCTCGACATTTCTGTGGTAGACCGTTTTAATAAATAGTCAATCCATTTTGCTCAAATATCAGATGTTGTCCTAATAATAACGACAAACTTACACAATATCTGTAATAGTTGACGCGGATAACATTTATCTTAACGAGGCAGTGAAACTTGAAGAGAAAAAAAATAAAGGTATCAATGTATTCAATTATTTCAATAATTGAAAATGTCTTACGCGTTTTTTAGTTTTCGATTTTTGGTAGCAAGTTTTGAATTTGTGGGGGTTTTTTTTTCGCTTAACTACTCATTAGTTAATTTGCTGTTCATCCTTGCGAATCCAAATATCTGACTAAGATGGGGTTTTTTTTCGTGAAGATCTTGCGAATCATTTTGGGTGATTTTTTTTTTTGCAGTGAAATCGTTTCGATTCCTCGTCGCCAATCTGTTGTGAAGTTGTCCCACAGTAAATAATAAATAAAGGAAGTCAAGTCGAGGTTTGGTTTAACAAGTGTATTAACAAAGTAAGAAAGTGACTAGCTCTTGGCTAGACAGTTACAAGACTGTGCTTTGTGTTCAGTGTCTCTGGTGACTCGCACTATTTATAGTGACAACCGGTGTAGTTTCTCCTGTGTAAGAACGGCCGGTGTAACAATTATAAATAGTTTTAGAGACATAATATAGGCAGAAGCTCCGATTTGAAAATATCAGTATATCACATTTGCACTGAATTTGATCCACAGTCATTTTATATCGATTGACCAATATTCTCTAAATTTTAGTTTCTTCTCAAGACTCCTTGAACATGAGCATTAAATCCTGATTATTTTCAAAAATGAAAAATCCTGTGATAGAATCTGATCAAAACTAGATTAAGAATTGTAGATAGAAAGTGTATAACCATTATATCTTTATTTTTATCTTCGTAAGGGGACATACAAATTGTGCATATATATATATATATATATATATATATATATATATTATATGCATTGCTTTTTACAGTTATGGCAGTATTGCTTGCAGTTTTGACAGATACAATATCTCTACTTTATTTTCCTAATGTTTTATAAAACAGTACTTGAATGGTTCTTCCTTATGTATTTCTTCATATTTAATCTAGTTGATATGTGCTAATCTAACGATTCAATTCAACGAGAATTCTAGAGAATATATCAAAGTAAGCGCGTTCTCAATTCTTTCCATACTAGATTGTTTACTTTAAACTTGCGCCTGTAGCTGTTCTTTTAATTAAACTGTTTACTTCCGCTATATTTCGTTACTTTAACTAGTTTGTCCTTTAACAGCAGATTATCACTAGTAAGGCAGACACAAGGTCATAGTCATGCACAGTTTTTCGGAATAGTTTGATCGAAAACAAAAATAAGGTTTATTAATTATAGTGATTAATCAGCTACCGAATTTCGTCGACTAATTAAAAAAATAATCTAAGATTTTATTTCTAATAGTGCATGAAGTTCATAAAAGAACATACAGCAATATATGTACATGTTGCATGAGTCGCAATTCCACAAAATGTATTTGCCTTTTGTCAAAATGAGACACATGGCACTGTTTTAGGTAGGACACCAGTGTGGGGGCTTCGCTCGTCTGCGGATGTATTTGAGATAAAAGAAAGTGCCAAAAATTATTTTGGAAATAAATGACATAGCGAAATTTGTCTTGTCTATGAAAGCAGTAGGTAATAGAGCACAGTCATGAAAAAAACTGTTACTGTCCGAGAGAGCTGTGATCGAGAATCGTGTCACAGGCATAACGAGGAGGTAAATACACGCTTATCATGCAGGGTGCCTCTTGGATACCTGGGGTAGTATAAAGTCCCATAGACATCGAGACTCGTTCAAAATAGTGGTGGTGTGACAGAATCGGTTCAGATTGGAAATCCATTTGTTCATTTGTAAACATAATAATTACCGAGTACAAGTAACTACACATACAAAAACTAACGAACCTCTAATCTCTATTTCTATAAATTAGATATGCATAGATTAATATTAGTGCGAGAACTGGTGAAGCATATATTATCATCAAAACGAAGACTTACATTTAGATTATATTGCAGGTTTGGCATGAAACACATGTGTATATGGGTTAATTAGAAAATATAACATTATTTGTAAATAATTATATATATATATATATATATATATATATATATGCATTTATATAAAGTTTAGTATGTGTATATGTTTACATATTTATATCATAAAAATCACTCCTATACTAATTCACAGAACATTATAAATGTTAGTACACAGTTGCGAGGCGTTAGAGTTGGTAATGTTGGTTATATGTAGTTATACATAATTTTACGTCAATGAGTCAGAGATGGGGGTAAAACCATTTCGTAAAAATTCAGATACCTTAAACATTTTCAAATGTTAACAATAAGTATTAGATATTAATTAATTTATATTCTCGAAATTGCAGTATGCTATAGTATTGTTTAATACATTTCGAAACATATGTGCACAAAGTCCCATTTGAAGACTTGTATAAAATGATATCTATTAGACACTAATTAAGAACGGTTTTTTATTACACTTTCTTCTTGAGACCTTTAAGATTAAGCATTACATGTTATGTTTTAGGATGAACATAATGCAATGTATTTTGATCAAAATTAGAATTGTTATTCTAGACATAAGGTTTAGTAGCATTATATATTTTATAAACTCTATGTATTATACTCATACATAAGGAATAAGGAGAACCTGTTGATTAGTATATTTTCACAGTCTTTTAGTACGTAAAGATTATAAATACGATAATCATAGCATGCCATTATAACAGATGTAAACGCTGTTAAATTTTACTAATTGTAATGAATTGTAATTAGAGGAGAAGGGGGTGGCATTTAAACAGTATGACTTTATCTTCAACCTCCATTGTCTGTTACTATGTAATTAACAAACGTCTGTTCTATAATTTCTTATTTTAGTATGTAGTTAAGTAATTGTCTGTGGCGATACATTGTCTAAGAGTGCTGTGGGTGTGTGTGTTTGTGTGTGTGATTGAAAGAGAGAGAGAGAGGGTGATCAAAATATATAGTAAGTAAAAGAACTGAAAAGGAGATAGAGAAAGAAAAAAACAAGCGAGCGAAATAAAGATAGGAAACTTTTGAAATTGCTGATTTGAAAAGATTTGTCTACATCTTTTATTAAGTGTACTATCATCAGTGAACCATATTATGATACGTGATATATCCGAATTTGTATAAGTAGATACGAAATG
>OY744517.1:70444493-70469493 GCA_963556195.1 Sepiola atlantica
CAACAGTTACCTGCTACAAATGTAACAATCAACAGTTCATCCAGTCTTGTCACTTTTTTACTGGAAGTATTTCGATGCTTTTGAATAACATACATGAAAACTTAAGGTTTGAATGCAAGTATACTTATATTTGTCTTACCTGTTGAAAAACAGAATAAATAAGTTTGAACATTTGTTTCAAATTGAGGAAGCAATTCGTTAGCTAGTAATCTTGTTTTTAGACAACATATCGAAGATGTTACCACGAATAGTTGGCAAAAAAGTGTACGCATCAGAAATGCTCGTCGATCATTACAAATTGACCAGCATGATCACACTATTGAATATTACCTCAAACGTTTCGAAGGTAGATGATCTGAATTTTCTTGGTGACGTGTTTAGCAAACTGTCAGATAAACAATAAAAATGTATCATCCTAGTTGATTAAGTTTTTGTTAGAGTGAGTTTACAATAGCAAAGGGGAAACATATTTGGTGTTGCCAAAGATTCTGAAAAGGCATTAGTAACACTGTATTGGTATTATGATCGAATGTCTACATGGTGGATCAATACCTTTGATTAAGATGATCCCAGTTGCCAAACTAAATTCGGATTTTTTGTTAAGAATGTTAGATTTATGTTGATTTACTCAATCATTCGTGAGGTCATGTAATTGCAGTTATTTGTGACAATAATCGAACTAATCAAGCTTCATTCCAGAAATGTGATACTGTTAAAAACAAGTCTTACGTTACTAAAATGAAATATACTTGCTTTTGGATTGTGTACATTTAAACGTAGTCGCAATAACTGGATAAGTGAGTTGTGTTCAGATTTGCCGTTTTATTCTGATGGTAAAGAAACGACAACAAAATTGGAAATAGTGAAACAACTTTTTACGCATAAAAAAATCAATTTGTTAAGTTTCCAAAACTATCAGAAGTAGCGGTTCTTCAAAAGTCAGTTCAGAGACAAAAATCTGTCCACTGTTTGAAAGTATTTTGCAATGAGACTCTAACTTCAATGAACACTGATTTATTATTACAGGATGATGATGCAAGAGAAAATGTTACTTTTATTGATGAAGTTATGAAATTTGGGAAAATAATGAGTGTAAAAATATGTTATGGATATGTTAAGACAAATGATCCACTGAAAATAGTATTATCAGATAGAAATGATGGAAACTTGACATTTGTTGCAAATTTTGGAAGTATGGCCAAACTAATGGGGAGAAAGTAAAGAAAAGAGAATAACATCCTTCATAAGTGACACTAGTATGGCTATCGAGCATACATGTAATGGTTTAATTGGTGGTTGTACATATTTACTTGACAGTTCAATTTTGTCATTCTTGGAGAATTTACCACCGACAATATTGAAATTGAATTTTGTAAATGTTCTGGTGGTACTAATCTTTTTACCGTATTAAATGTTATTCAGAAATTCCATATTAAAAAAATCAAAATTACTTCTTCGCTTGAAATTTTGTAAATGTGCTGGTGGTACTTATATTTTTACCGTATAAGATGTTATTCAGAAATTCCATATTCAAAAATCAAAATTACTTATTCGGTTGAAATGTTATGTAATAGAGTATAGATATGATCCAGACCATACTTGATCAAAATGTGGATATATGTTGGATGACTTCGCATGCCAAACAGTTGATCACCTGCCAGACATAGAAACCGGTATCCCCAAATATATTTAAATATCGCTTATCTATATAGCAGGATATATCACACGAAAAGATTATCTTACAGAGAAGGAAATATTCAATGATACTGCTTTTTATATGCATTTTTAATGAAATAGATCGCAGTGATTTAAAAGCTTCTACTGGATACCACTGTTCAGTGAGTATTTGTCTGTTTAATGATGGTCATTGCTATCAAATCGAAGGCTTGTAGACATTTCTTACCAAAACTTGTCATGTTGGTGCTTGAAATGCATCATTTCAATACCAACTGAGTGCATGGAATTATAATATCAAATGAATTGTTCAAGAATTATCGTTTGCTTTTGTCTCAAAAGTAAAGTGAAGAACTAGCGTTAAAAGTTTTGAAGTTATCTTTAAATTTTAGCAGTTTGGTCAATTATAAATAAGTATTGATTTGCAATAACGAAATACACTTATTTCAGCAAGCGCCTGGTGTAAAATACATGTTGAAGTCAAAATAGTTTTCTTATTGAATTAAACTTTTCGTTCATTTTTCAGTATGGTATAAATATGGATTTTGAAGCTTTTGTTTCTACATTTCATGAAGTAAAATCAGTTTCGTTTTTAATTACTTGTTTCTTGTTTTTGCGTTATAATCACTGAAAAATAATCGATTATTAGAAACAAAGGACTCTCTTGTTCTGTTATATGGTGTCAATATATATATGTCAAAGCTTTCTTTCTAATTTACTATTAAATATAAACCCACTTTCTTTTTAAATACAGGAGTTGGTCGTTTGTGATTTACAGTCAGTTAGAAACACAGTGTCTGCAGTACCATTGTGCCAAACGTTTTGAAGAATAACATGATTTTTGTGGTTTTTGAGTTGTGTCTTTATGGTTGAGCATAGGGTATACGGGGAGTGTTTTTTCCTCTTTTCTTTACCACAAAAAGAAAGAACATTCTTTGGGGTGGATTCTTGATGATAACAAGTCACTAGTGAGACATTAAAATAAGAAGTTTTAATTACAACTTTCAGATTTTGAAGTGAAGAACTTTTCTTTAGAAATGTTGTAAGTAGTGTCATCCTTGTTTTGCTACAACATTCTTGTTATCGTAACTTATCGCTATGAACCCTGTCTATCTTATAAGATTACCTATATATTTTCCAGTAAACCTTTTATTTAATCTATGGACATTGTATTATCTTATTTCATTTTCCATTTCAGTCAATCTGTTTATTTTTTCTCAATCTATTTTCCATTTCAGTGAATTTGTTTTCTTAGATTAATCGACTACGAGACCACACTAGAGATTTGGATGCAGAAATGTTTGTTTGAACTTGGTTTTTTGCTTATTCTATGATGTGTAAAGAAGACTATAGCCAAAATGTTGTGTTAAAAACAATCAAAATGAGGTCAGTTTAAATTTTTAGTTAGTAAAACATATATCACATTTAAAAAAGCTATGTTTCTCTGCTTGATATCGTCTACTAGTGCTGATCCTTTTTTAACCACAATATACAAGTCATGATATTTCGACACTAGTACAAATTCTCTAAAAAATATAATATTGAAATAAAAATCAGTTATTAAAATATGCATTTGCCTTTGTTTATTCAAAGTCATCAATAATTGTCAAATGTATCAATTAGCTCGTTGTGGTTCTTATTATTTGGTACGCAAAACACATAAAACCATCGCACTAAAATCAGAGGGGAATTCCCCTTTGTTTGCAAATTCTATATCGAATATTTAAGAAAATGCACATGGCGCCCAGTACAAGACTCCAGTTGTATGATTGCCTGCCCTGTAGTATCGATGAGCATTCTCGTCACCCATTCTTCCATCACAAGTAAACTTGTGAGACATTAACTTTTGGAATGAAACCATTTTGAGATGGGCAGATGGCAACAGTAGATGTAAGATGAGCCATGATTGCTCGCGTGAGTAGAACTTTTCCTTGATGTTTAGACGTAATATTACATATATTAAAAATAGGTTAAAAGCTACGAAAATATATTACATAATTGTCCACATATACACGCCGTTAGTACAAAGGATAATGGTGTTCAATGGCAATTAGTTATAAGTATAAATCGTATTGTTGACTCACTATAGGAGATACTAAGTAATAAATAGAAATTACTTACTTAAACTTTCCACCAGTCATGACTGACAAAACTTAGATTAAATAAAGGTTTCGGTTCAGAATTCCGATATAAATTCCCGAGTTCGGCGTAAAGATTCCATAGTTCAATGAGATGCAACAGTCCGAGGTTACATCGGCTGAAACGTAGTTAGAATAACATCGAAGATTAGAATAGTAAACCAAATAATCGAAATACTACTCATAAAAATGATATTCCAAACTTAAACGTGACAGCTCTTATTATTCAATGCTATTTCATATTTAAGAAACTTGAAAGAAAAGGAAATACAATTTTACACTTAAGCGTGATCGATCGTGTTACATGGCCGTGAACATGACCTCTTACAGACATGTCGACTTTCACAATGAGATGTTGGTTGAAAGGTGTTCGGCTTTTTATTCAACACGTATACACACACGAAACAAAATACAAACGTGATGGGCGGTTAAAAGTTTATACATTTTGGAAAACGAATGAATGCACAGACCCCACGCCCCTAAGCCCAGATCGGATTAAGGGCTTTCAGCATTACTATATAGAGTGGGCCCGACACCCCGAACCCAATAAAAAGGTTCCTAACGTTGCGTGTGAGTGTTAACATTGATGTAGTCTCTAGTTTCTCGATAGATGACAGTTAGCTTAAACACAAGGATTGCTGCAATTATTGAACAGAGCATTTCATTTCTGAACTCAAGAGAAAGTATTATCCGATTGCACAGACACAGACACATAGAGAGAAAGAGTGAGAGAGGGAAATATAGATACATATATATAGAGAGCAAGATAAATAGCTAGATAGAGAGAGAGAGAAAAAGAGAGAAAGAGAGGGGAGATATAGAAGAGCATGCGTTCCAAGAGATATACAATTCATTCCAGAAACAGAACAATTTTGCAACATTTTTATGTCCCTTGGGGCAGATTAAAAAGAAAATATAATTATACGTAAGAGTGTTACTAATAAATCCTTATTTCAATGTTGTGTAACGTCCATTATAAAATTTCGATTCCGGACAATGTCTTACATGTAATGCTTCAAGCTCAGGGGTCTTAAGAAAGAAAAGTAATTCAAGGAAATAAATGTCTAAAGAATATGGATCAATGTTAATGTAAATCTGATCTCCAAATGGGATGTTTTGAGCATGTAAACCAAACTGTAACTAAACTAACATGTAACATGTAACATGTGACATGTGACATGTGACATGTAACATATGACATGTAACTAAAATTTCGGTAATATTTATTAGTTGATGTGTAATACCTATTGTACGAATTTCGTAAAAATCGGAGACATCAAATAGCTTGCAGTCCATTTTTACACCCTCTTGTATGAAACTGAATTAAAATAAATATAGCACAAATTACCCACTGAGCTGTGATTTAAAATTCATTATAATTGAAATCTCGATAGGATCTAATGTAATACTGGATCTTTGTATTATTATATATATATATATATATATATATATATATATATATATATATATATATATGTATTTAGGCAAACATTATTAAATAACACGGAGTGGTTTTGTTTGATGCGACTTTTTTTTATTTTTTCAATTTTCCGAATTGTCCATCTAATGTTTCGGTGAAATTTATGTAAATATGATCCATGGGTTTCTTGTTAACAATACCAAAATAATACACCATGATACCAATATCAAAAAATTAAAAATACTCGAAGCCCTCTACATAAAAACTAAACATCCCACAATTAATAATGTCAATTATAAAACTAGTCGCAACATTTTAAAGTGTCTTGCATAATAATTAACGTTACCAAATTCTTAGCCAGTAGGTAGTTATGCGTTTGAATTGTATGCACTTTATTTAACGTCATCAATTACTTCACGGTTTAAACAGTCAAACTTTAAATCTCTCGTATGTGTAGAACGCCATCACGCTCTCATGTACATTTCAACTTTACAGACGCGTTTTCAAATATAAACTACTTGCCGTTATAATTCAAAAATGAGCACAATAGTAAAGACACTAAAACTAATACCGCCTGAAGATGATTTGACGATTCAAATCGAAAGTACTTGCAAAAAAGAAAAAAGAATGGAACAAGAAACTCATGGATCATATTTACATAAATTTGACCGAAACATTAGATGGGCAATTCGGAAAATTGAAAAAATAAAAAAAAGTCGCATCAAACAAAACCACTCCGTGTTATTTAATAATGTTTGCCTAAATGAAAATATGCTGCCTAAATACACACAATATATATATATATATATATATATATATATATATATATATATATATATATATAGTAAAATAACAAATGTCGAAGAATGATTTCACATGTTTTGAGGAGACAGTAAGGAATCAGTTTCAGAAAAGTTAATCTGTATGCGATAGACGTTATCATTAATCGAAAGGAAGACATCAGATGTTCACAAACGCGCGCATAAAAATATAATTGTCTCTTTATTTATAGTTGAAATACACTTAGCTGTGAAATTAGAACAAATGGTCCATACAATCCGCACGTTTAGCAAGCAGATAAACCGCAAGATTGACGAGCGAATCTAAAATGCTATTTGTGACAAACCAATGAAAATTAGATTTTAATTTTTAACGTGACAGACCAACGTCAGATCAACTAAATACTTTTTGCAAACTTAAGCACGACTGACCAACAACAATTCAATTTTTTTTTTAAATTGAAATCGCTTCAGACAAAGGGATTTAACCACTTGATGTAAGGAGCTAAATACGAAAACACTTCAAATACAAAAACTAGCCAACGATGTGTGTGTGATTTTGATAGATTCTGACCCAGAAAACAGCAATCATTCCTCCTTTGCCAGAAACATCGCTCATGGAATGTTAGAACTAAAGGACACAATACAGGGAGCGAGAGTTACGAGGCTGCCGAAAATAAACCGAAAGTTCACTTCCTACTTAGCTTTAAAAAGCATCTAAAACAATAGACGAACGATACCATTTAAAATGCCATTTAAAATTTAAACATGACAGACCAACGAAGTACTATTTAAAACTCAAGCATGACGGACCAACGAAAATTCTATTTCAATCTTACGTTTTTAGAAACCGACGAAGATGTCCTTTGAAACTGATGCGTGACAAACTGACCAACGTACAAAAATGTTAAATTTGTGAGACAAACCGACGAAATCGGTATTTCCGAACAAAGCATGACAAGCCAACGAAAAATCCTCTTCTCAAGATGTTAGGCCGCATGTAATGCTGGTTTGGCCTTGAAAGTGTTAAATCCAAGAAAACCTCATTAATCTCAACGATATTGCGTTTTCTAGAATGTAATAGCGTTTTATTTTCCCTCGATTCTTGACACTCGTCAATAAATAAAGCAATGTGTATGGGGAAAATACAGTATAGCAGGGGATTTTATATTGAAGATATGTCTATTTACAAGGTTTTACGATTATATGATTCCTTTCGCTTTACAGGTATATTAATCAATTCTAGTAAACACATCTTATAGATAAAGTAAAGTTTGCTTTCCCTTCAGCTTATTTACAAATATACATTACACTTGGTTACATTGGATAGAACGTTATACTTATATGTAGAAAATTACCCCCTACTCTAAATTCTGAAATATCAGACTGTGCACAGGTAATCGCCTTAGAAAATAAAATCTGATATGTTTTCTTTTTTGGTGAATCAGCATCTGATGCAGGACTACAAATATACACTTAGTCCTTACAAATAAAACCTTTATTTTAGTTTTTGTATTTTGAAACAATTCAGAGGTAGAAGCATGAGTTTATTGGGTTGCTTAATTTATCGGTCAATGGTTGTGCACGGGTACGACATGTTAATAATAAAATACTAATATAATAGAATTATATTAACTCTAATATAACGAAAAAATTACTTAATTACACAAATCGAATAATTAAAATTACAAACAGATTGTGTCTATGTGTCCGTATGTGTGTTGACATATTAGGTGTTAGTGCGTTGTCTGAGAGTAATTAAAACAACTGATACGCCTGTAATTTTTATTTTTATTGTTATAGTTATTTGTTCTTATATCTTTATTGCCAACTTCAGTAATATTCCAGTAAAAATGCCAGTATACAGAAATCATATGCCCTTAATAGGGTTAAGATGAAAATTCATATACTCTAAATGTACAAAAGCAAGGAAATTCCCAAAACTTTTACACTGTTATTGTCATTAAGGGTATGCGAGCACAACAGGGCTATGTATTTTACTTGTAGCCATTTTTCTTCAGCGCACCTCACACACTTCATCCACTCATGCATAGATATTTATACTGTAGTGATGTGATAATGAAATGGTTTGGTTGATATGTAGTCATACCCTTAATTAATGACAATAAAAGTGTAAAAGTTTTGGGAATTTCCTTGCTTTTGTAGATTTAGTGTATATGAATTTTCATCTTAACCCTATTAAGGGCATATGATTTCAGTATACTGGCATTTATCATGGAATGTCACTACTTTTGTAAAGGCTATGCCTCAAGACAATGGTAATTTTAAAGGTTTTTTGAATTCTCTGGAAAACTAAGGTATATGGTAAACTGAAATTAAAATGCCATCAACTAGACCCTGGAACCTCTATCTCTGCCAAAAATCAGCTGTATCCATCAAATAGTTGATGAGATACAGGGTGGCACACACGTACGTACGTACACACGAATAACACAACATCACTCCTGACCTTTCTGGATCTCTGGGTTGCCTTGACTAATGATGCTGAAATTCTACACACTTATAGAACCTATCAAATGAAAATCTTGTGCAAAGTTTTAACTAATTTGGTTTATTGGTTTTTAGTTATGACTGATCAAAGAAATGAGATTTCAATCATAGGCCATTTTTGAAGTCTATTAAGGGATACAGCGCTATCGCGCCTCCCTTGATTAAAATTATTTTGGGTTGCGTAAGTGCAGCGTTGGTACTCATATCCTATTCAGATGTTTGTATATTTTAGCATTTCTAATTTATCATTTACACATAGCCAAATTATACAAATATTGTTGTTATTTAATGATGCTACTGCGATTGTTATATACTGGCTCGTCTTCTGATGCGTGTATAACCTTTATACACCATTGCACACGTTATTCACATGTAGTCACGTGTTCGATTTCAATTAAGTCACGGAACACACTAGACTTCTTTAAAAAGAAAACAGATTATTAGTATGAGGAACATATTAAGAAGTACATTATTGAAATCCGTGAGATGAAGAGATATATTCAAAAGTATACACGCAATTAAAAGACATAGAAAAAAAGAGTTAGAGAGAAAAGAAAAAGGGTTAAATACGAGAGGAAATGGATGACCCATATCACCATCGAAAAAGGCGAAGTGAATATTTTTCTTGATCGCTAACTTGATAAGTCTCAGGAAGAGTTTTTCCACAATACCTTCATCTGGAAATATCGTAATATTCTCAACTTTTGCTTTTTCCGTGCAGTCAGTCTCTGATGTCAATCATTCCTGCTTTCTCTAACCGATGTTTTAATAAGGGTGATAATGAAAACATTATCAAGCACTATTTTCTATTTGCAGTGAAGGTTTTCATTGCCCTAACTAGATTAATTCTGACGTTTGAACTTGTCTTAATATAATCTAACACAGAAATATGGCGGAAATATGAATGTGTGAATGTGTGGTACAAGGAACGTAGAAGCGCCCTGTTTTCGCAGCTGAATTTCCCCAAATTAAAAATTGACATTTTGTCTAACTTTGCCCTCGTGGGGAGAAAACTAAATAGGATCATCACTGTACTTTCCATAGAAAATGGAACTTTGTCAATGAAATTCTTCTTCGCCTCTGCCGTTAGTATTGCTGTTAATAGGCCGGGTTATTGAGTGCTAAAAAGGTTGAAAGTCAAATAACCTGCAGCTAACAGGTCGTGATGACGGTACCAAAGACGCTGTGTGGGCTGGTAGTATAAAATACCACGTGATCAGTTTGTACTTCTTTACCTTTTGTTTATCCTCTCTTTCTCTCTTTCTTTTTCCTGAACTTTTTTTTCATCTTGTTGACGTCACAACAAGAACAAAACGCGGAAATTGTTGAAAATCCGTCACACAGACGAAACGTCTTCTACCCAGCGCCGACGATTCGAGTTCTTTAGTTTACGGAATAGAGAAATAAAATAAATACTATTTTATACAAAAGGTTTTACACTTCTTTTAATCAAATGTTTAATTTACCGCTTCTCTGTTCTCTTTTTAACGAAGTTTAGAAAATGTATCCATGCCGAGAAGTAATTTCGCACCTTAATATGACTTTTTACTTTTTACACATTCAGCCAGGCAGCAGACCATACACTTTTAAGGATTGAAAGACAACATCACCTATGAAACAATGGCTACCCGCTGCAATAAACGGAGATACAGAAATCGTACTCCAGGATCTTGTGACGCCGTGCGAGGACAATAGCAATTTCTCTGTCGGCGCAGCTACACAAAGAAACCCATTCGGGGCCGGGATAGGATCATACTTCCGTTAAAGTGTATTAGAGATCAGATATTGTAAGATGGATTTTAGAGAGACATAACATTTCGAACACCTATATAATTCAGAACTCCGGCACTTTAAAAAATTTTTTGGTGCGATAAAATAGATAAATATTTTTTTAACTTTTTCCTGGATCTCTTGCGTTGTCTAGAGGTGGAAAATCATTTGATTTTTTTTGTGCACATAATGAACTTGCTTTTTTGGGAAAGCATTTTCCGTAAATATAAAGAATTGATTTCGTCTTGATTTCGGATAGTTCGAGAAAGGTCGTAATAAATGTATTATCAATTATGTTTTTAATGTTTTCCTCTGTTCATAAACTTTATTCTGTGCTAAATATTAATTGAGTTATCTATGTATACATTCCCAGACATATAAATACCCTTATATAATTTGATAGTGAATCAGCAATTCGATAAAGATTGAACATGAAATAAAACTTCAATTAGCTGTATATTTTATATAGAATATATGTATGTCTGTATATATATATATATATATATGTATACAAATATATGTATATATGTATAAAAATATATGTATATATATATATATATATATATATATGTATACAATTATATATGTATATATATGTATACAAATATATATATATATATGTATACAATTATATATGTATATATATGTATACAAGGATATGTATATATATATGTATACAAATATATGTATATATGTTGCATAATTACTTAAAATAGTTACACGTTACGAGAGAACCACAGACGGGAGCTCTACTATAATTATTATTAATAGTAGTTAATCCTTCCGACTGAGGCAGTCCTCCGAAACCACCTCAACAGTTCGAATTTCATCCTCTCCGGGTCGAAAACATTGCGAAAAGTCTATGAGAGGATTAATAGTGGTTACAATCTTTTTCTTAATACTTTTGTAAAACATTTTCTGTAAAACATTTTTGAACAAACCTTTGAAACACATTTTTAAGAGAGTCATTTTAACACATCTTTAAGAGTCACTTTAAACAGTTTCATTAGGACGATTTTAATGGCACTTTTAAGCCTCTTTTGATAATGAACTAAAGACATACTTTTGAGATTTCATTCGTCGTGGTCGTGAGTTCGTTGGTACCTCATCTTTGTTGCTGGCTCGTGATCGTCGTTTTATGTGGCAGATTTTGTTTTCAAGCACGAAGACAAGGACATTCGGAGACGATTTTTCAGTGAGAGATTTCATCATTTTATTTCACACATCATTCCAGTGGAGGGTTCTCATTCGTCGGTCCTTCATTCAGATCTTATCTTCATTCATACTGTGGGACCCTGGACGCAGTTAGCTAGTTTCTCAGTCCATGTCTGATGAAGTCACCCGCCTATGTACATTGCAGAGCTCAGTATATCGACGTATGTTCATGACCGCTTCAATGGTTAACTATTAACCCAACTTTCACACAACGTTACATGGCTGAGATTCTCGATCCCTGTCGCTTCGAGGATCGGGAACCAACTCAATCGCAAATTAAATCTTCACACAATAATGAATCACGTCACCTGATGTACACGTGTTAACGTCATGCGAAAAACATTCTTTCACTAATGTTGTCTAACTTTTATCCCTAGCATTTACTCTCGGGCGGCATACAGCAAAATGTGTTATGACTTTACAAAATGAGTCACTATGATACATAGTTGTTTGTCCCAAATCACACATGCCCCTATAATTGTACTTGATCCTATTTCCTTCACGAATTCATACTAGTGGGTCTACACACTTTAAAATACAGGGCCAGTCATAATCCAACATATATATGTATACAAATATATGTATACAAATATATGTATATATATGTATACAAATATACGTATATATATATATATATAGAGAGAGAGATATATATATATATGTATACAAATATATGCATATATATATATACAAATAGATGTATATATATATGTATACAAATATATGTATATATATGTATACAAATATATGTATATATATATATATATGTATACAAATATATGTATATATATGTATACAAATATAGGTATATATATATATATGTATACAAATATATGTATATATATGTACATGTATATAAATATATTTAATGCTAAGTATGTGTATACATCTATACTTTTGTGTATAGTATAATCTCTGGAACAAATTAACACATCATTATAAATTTTAAATACACATTTTAGGAAACACGGTGAGTTTCATGTGAACATCATTTCGTAGTACATTTTCACATTTACGTGTTTAATATATAAAGTTATGTATGTGTATATATATATAGACAGCAAGCCATTTTTTATGACAGTCTGGTTGAATACTACGGAATTGTCGCGTTTTTTAATGTTCTCGATGTGTTGGGAAAGGTTTTGGGTCACCAGTGGTAAGGATGACTAAAATAAGAACTGTTGGAGCACTATTAGATCAACTACAACCGGAGATCCGACAGCTTGCTCGCCACATCGAGGAAATTACTATGAAAATTAAAAATTAACGCGAAAATTCCGTGGTAGTCAAACAGACATGCATAAATAAACATATATAAATATATATATATATATATATATAGTTTTCAGGTTCGATTATTTTCGATAGGAATTCGAATCAGAGAGCTCTATGTCCGTTCATACAGAGCATGAATAAGTAATGAGGTTGAAAAAGACTATATATACATTCGGATTGTACACATCATTAGTTATTTCGACCGTAACTAGGTCTCATCGGATGTGTTTCCAACCACAATTCAAACCTAAATGGAAGAATTTGAACACCTTTATATATCTGACAAACATTTTAAAACAAAGTAAAAATAAAGAATAAAATTAAAAATTAAAAAATAAAGAATAAATATAAAGAATAAAAAAATAAAAAAATAAAAATTAAAAGAATTTCAACGATATTCTATTTACTGATTGGTCTCTATTATATAGAAGGGATGGGAAGGGGTATTATGTTAATTAATAAATTAGGATGGTGGCATGAACAGAGTATAAAAATATGTAAAATCAAAGTACAAAAATAAAATAGGTTTCTTATCTTTACAAGAAGTTAATCCTCGATTTAAAAGGTGGATATAACTGATTATGATTAAAACCTAAGTGTGTCCGTTTAAAAGAATAAGAATTTTAAAATTATGTTACAATGCGAAAGTTTGGATTAGATTTCAGATTGCGAATGTTATACATTTAAAAATTAAATTTATTGCGTTTTTTTTAAACCTAAAACACGAAATTACGATTAAAATAGGTACTATAATTGCACACGATTAAAACATGTTTCATTATTATGTATATTGGAATATATATATATATATATATATATATATATATATATATATATATATATATATATATTCTCAGAGACACTGAAAATAACGTGAGCACATTAATTCTTTTGTAATTTTACGATTTAAGGGGTGCGCCCACAAAAACTCGCACCCTCTACGACAAAAAATGAAAATAAGTTAGATAAAATATATTAAACAAATAAAATAAATGACCCGCCTCAAAGGGTAGTTATATAAAGAATGCAATTAGGAAAAGATCGGTGCGGGCGCGTGTAGTGTCAATAATATGTCTGCGTTTTGTAAATATCTCATATTTTTCTAGGCAACACAATTAGTAACGTGGCGACATTATTCATTTATTTGCTAAAAGTACCATTACGGAAACCGTATCATACGTTGACGTTCGTAAAAAAGTAAGGCTTCTTCGCTAAAAAGTGGCACCATACTAGCAGGTGCAAGTAACCGAGATCTGCCAAACAGTCAGAATGTCGATAATGATTGAGAGCTTGTTAAAAAAAGCATTGGAAAACTTTAAAAATTACATTTTATAAAGAAAATAAAAGAAATAGTATTCGATTCATACTGGAACTGAACGTTATTAAATATAAATAACAAAAACAAGAATTAAAAATAAATATAAGTGTTTTTCTCATTGTTGCGTTTAAGTAAATAAACATCACGTGATTTCATGGATTTTAAAGATTAAAATTAGTTTCTTTAGAGAAGATTTTTTAAATAAAATCATGTAAAGTGTCGATTATTATGCTTTTGTTGCATTACCAGTTCTTTCGAGGTATCCGCTAAGATCCGCAGCCTAAGATCCAACAATAATGTCAAAGAACAGAACGTATATGCAAAATCTTCGGTTTTCTTTATTTCCCATCAGCAGATGGTTTACGCTAGCTACGCACACACATATAATAAAAACTTTTTTACATACTTTTGTCTCATGAAAGTATTTTTCTAGCTGAGGTCACAGACTTGGTTTCCGTTAGAAACTCGTTCATATATACATCCGATTGGAATGCAATTTGATCTGCAAAATCTACCCGAGCGTGAACTGAAGCAATTGTCCCACAAGCACTTCCAATTGTCTGTTTGATGAAATACAAATCAGGGGATTCCTTCACATAACCAACTTGCTTATCAGTTGCATTTTTAGTCAGCGAACACGAAAGCCTAACAGTAAGACGGGCTTGGGCACCATAGCCAATAAAGCTTCATCGGTGCCATAAACATCGGTAAACTCCATTCTTCCGGTACTTCGATACTCCGATCACCAAGCGGCCCGGCTTTTCGCGTGTCTGAAACCACCGCCCTTCAAGTCTCGCTTGCACTGCTGAACCTTCTCCTTTTTAACAGTTATCAAGTCGAGTTATTTCTTTCTCGACGTCATACCCACAATGGACTCGTGCACGATTCATTTTTGCCACTCTTCATTATCTTACATTTTGAAGTTACAATAATATCTATCTTTTTGTTGTGTGGAAACTATTGTTGGTTACAATCTATCTACAATTACGTATGTTTTTAAGCAGAATAAAATCTAATACTGCAAAAAGTCAATTATGAATTTAAAGTACAATTAAACAACAGTTAAATAAACAAACACATTCTAAACAAATGATAAATAATTTTAAAATAAAAAAAATTATAAGTTAGTTTTTACGTTGACATTGAAACGGTTAGATCCCGAAAATTGCTGCCAAATTTTAACGACTTGTTTTCCTTTCTGATTTACCATACGGCAACAAGGTAATTTAATGCGTTTAATCAATTTGCTATGTGCTTTCTGTTTTATTTTGAAAATATTAATGTTTTTTCTATTTTATTTGCGGATAAATTGTATTTTAATAACTATTTCTTCGGCAATACATCATTATTATAATGTGTAATTTGAAATATATTTCAATTTTACTTTTAATAAATGATGTTTGATGTTATTATTTGTTTGTTACAACACCATACTCGCTTTTACCCCTTCCAATAGCTCCGAATATTAGCATTTATTATTAAATAGTTTTATTTTATTATGTGTTACTATGTGCCAAATAGAAATTAAGCACCCCAAAAGGAAATCCCCAAAAGTTAAAAAAAATTTAAACGGTCGATTAATTTGCCGTCTCACCGCTTGACAAATCAGAAAAAAACTTTTCGATTAAATTTACCAGTAATTTGGAGAGCTAACCTTTTCAATATAACTGTTTGCATTGATAAGTAGAGGTACAAAAAATTGGAAAATGTAATATGTATATTTAAGAAATAAAAAGATAGTGAAAACATGACCCGGGAATTATCATGTGTAAACAACACACAGCAATTGCTGACGTTTTTCTAGTCCTCGGTTGTTTTACGAACATTCCTTAGCACGCGAGTTGTAGTTTCTATGGAAACACAACACGACATGTGATTGAAATGAATTAATACAAAGAATGTACGATAGAATTCTTACATTTTCAATACTTTGTTTTTATTAATATTACTTTGTTATTTACATTGGCGTGTCTACCCGAACTCACCATGGAAAGGATTTAGCACAGATCATTCTACACCCAACCCACTTGAATATACTGCAATATAAACAACGCATATATTTATGTGTCGTTGTTATAACACTAGTGTTTCAAAGTGTCTCAAGGTTTGAAATGACAGTATACGTTTCAATTTAAAAGAGAATCTATTTTATGTTGTTTCATATTCTTAAACGTACATGCAGCTCATATGTTCTCATTTCCGTTGAATATAAAGAGAATTTACGCGTAGGTAAAACGAAATCTGTCTAAGTCTGTGAAAAATAAATATAAGATTGCATATACAAGTAATAACAGAGATGCGCCCTTAATCGGAAACAGAAAAATATTGAAATTGATGAAATATATTCGTGCGCTCGTCAACCTGACAAAAATGAAGACTTATGTAGTCAGGTATATATATATATATATATATATATATATATATATATATATATATATATATATAAGAGGTTTATGTAGTTTGCTCTTTTTTTTAACATGATTCACCCCAAACAAGGCAGGCCGCCACTGTAAACGTAAGGGGCTACTGAGAAAAAGGAAAAGGGGAGAAGGAGTAGTGGTTCAGCTTAAATTGGGATCTGAGCAGCGAGATGTCTGTTTACATTAGTTTTAAATTTCTGCATGTCAGTACTGTCGGGGAAACATGGGGCAGGGAGGGAGTTCCAGAGGCCAGCAGCACGAGGAAATAAGCTATTTGAGTAGAATGCTCTCCGGCATCTGGGGACCTCCACAGTGAATGAATGAGATTTAGTAGTATGTCCTGTTAGTCTAGTGAATTTATGTCGAGGGGGCACCTGAGTAGCCAACTCATCGGAGCATAATTTATTGAAGTATTTGTAAAACAAACATAAGGATGCTACATTGCGGCGATGGCACAGGGGCTGGAGCTTAGCTGACAGTGAGTGACTTATTAGGTTGACGACTCTTTTTTTGGACTTTGTCAAGGAGGGAGAGACTAGTAGATGATGCACTAGCCCAGATGTAGCAACAATACTCCATGCATGGGCGAATGGTGGCTTTGTAGAGATACAGGATAATGTCAGGTGTAAGGAGTTTACTAACACGGTAGAGGGAGCCAACCTTCTTCGCGGCAGCCTTGGCAATGTGTTCAATGTATTTGTTCCAATTCATGTTGCCTGTGAAGGTTAGGCCAAGAAGTTTTAATGATGAACTCTCAGGTAGGGTGTTATTTGCCATGACAATCGGTGGTTGGAGAGGCTTCTTGAAGTGTTTGAAGGAAAGGAGCTTAGTCTTTGCGGCATTAAAAGTTACCAACCATTTATGGCCCCAATCCACTACAGCCTGGAGGTCATTTTCTAAAGATTCAGCCATTGCCTCAGATATGATCGCGTCTGTTTTGCCAACATGGCGAGAGTAAAGCGTGGTGTCGTCAGCAAATAAACCAATCTCAGACACTATGTCATCAGGGAGATCGTTTATATAGATCAGGAACAACAAAGGTCCAAGAATAGATCCCTGGGGCACACCAGCATTTATGTCATCTTTCTTAGATGAACGGCCATCGAGGACAACCTGGATTTTTCTTTTGTTTAGGAAGGATCTAATTATATTAAATAGTGGCCCAGTAATACCGTATGAGCGTATTTTCAGGAGAAGCCTTTTATGCCATACCTTGTCAAAGGCCTTGGATATATCAAGCGCTACTGCCCTAGCTTCACCTCCCTTGTCGAGTGTGTGATACATGCGTTCAGAGATGACCGTTAGGATGTCTGCAGTAGATCGTGCTTGTCTAAATCCATACTGGCGGTCAGATAGAAGTTTAGCATTAACTAAGTGCCGTACTATCGTTAGATTGATTAAGGATTCAAAGATTTTGGCAAAGATCGGCAGTAGACTGATTGGGCGGTAGTTCTGAGGGTCGGTTCTATTCCCAGAACTCTTGTAGACTGGTATCACAGAGGTAATTTTCCAGCTATCGGGGAAGCAAGATTCGGTTAGGCATTTATTGTAGAGTTTTATGCCTTGTTCAAGCCTGTGGAAAAATCGGCACAAACCCGAATCTCCTTGTTCTTTTTGATAACATAAACTGTAGGTGAAGCCCACTCACTGTGATCAATTTTTGAAATACAGCCATGTTCTTGAGTCTTTCTAATTCACCGTCTATTTGCTCTATAGCGGCGTATAGAACATTTCTTTTCTTTCTGAACACAGGTAGTTCATTTGTTTTAACTTCAAACTTCGCTACCGCTTTTGTACACCTTCCAAGACCGCCTGAAAATACGTCTGGAAAATTTTCTTTTAATTCCCTCTTGAGTTTTTCTGCCTCCACATTCGAATCCTCAACCTTTTGGCAAAAGGAGCTTAAAGGCAGATCCCATAGGCTAAACTTTTTAATCAGATCAGTTCCAAAAAAGTTATTAGATTTTCGCATAACAAACATGTTGGCTTTTACGGTCTTATTCTGGAAAGAAATATTCGTCAATAATTCCCCTTCGAAGGTTATTTTTTCACCACTGACGCTTCTCGCCGTTTTTTGTGATTTGATCATAATGGGTCTCCCAAGCCTCTTCCATGTCCGTACATTAATGATGGAAATGTAAGACCCACTATCAAGCTGTAGTCTTACTTTTTTTAAGCATTTTGACCTGTACATATTTCCGGATATTTTTTCTTCAGGTTCAATTTTTGTCAGATTAATGGCTGTCTTTCTACCAGATTTTTTTCTTCAACGTGATGCCTTATGTCCTTTCTGGTGGCAGTTGTCACATTGTTTGAATATGTAGGGACACTCATTGTACCAATGGTTATTGTTGTGGACCTGGGTAAAGCTGAATGAATGACACAGGAACACATGGTTTAAATGAACAAAAGTATATATTATATAATAGAAATAAAGATATTACAAGGAGAGGTTGCTCTCAACCGCCATTGCTGGTTTGCCTGGGAAGAAGAGAACAAGTGTCACGTGCTTCCCGTATTTATAAGGTGGACGAGTCCATTAGTTCTCTGTAGGTAGGTACAGCACCATAACACCCCCTTCCAAGCCTTAACTCCTCAGGAGTCTTAATAACGTTTCCTTTTCGGATCTATCTCTAGGTAGTCCGGAGCCATTCGTTTTCTTTTTGGTTGTCGTTTACGTGTGACTACCTGGGGTGCTGGTAAGTTGAAGGTGTCATATATCACGTCCATCACGTCTTCTCCTTGTGGGGCGCTGTCAGTGTCATCTGACAGTCTTTTTCTGATCTGATTTAGATGTCTCTTATGCGAGAACCGTGGTCCTTTTATGATATAGACCATCGATCCGATCCTCTTTTCAATTGTACCGGGTTCCCAGAACGATGCATTGTTTTTGAACATCTTAAAATATACCCTATCTCCTGGGTTGTATTTTTTCTTCGGTACCGTAGAGATTCGGTCATAATTATTATGTTTAGGTTATAATTTATCAAACACGGACTTCACATTCCGCGCAAACATCATCTCTGCGGGGGATAATGATGATGCTATGTTCATGTTTTTTGTAATTCTATATACCTGTAAGAATTGTTGTAAAGCCTTCTCCTTAGGAGTATCACCGGCCTTTTTTAATGCTCTTTTTAATGTGTCTACGAAGCGTTCCGCCTGGCCGTTTGACCTAGGATGATACGGGAGCGTCGTTATATGTCTGATTTGAAACGTCGCTCAGAACTCCTCAAAATCTGATGACGTGAACTGCGTCCTATTATCACTCACCAAACAATCCACTACTCCAAAACGGGCAAATAGTTCATGTAGGAATCTTATCGTAACCTCTGACGTGGGACTCTTGCAACGTAGTACCTCGGGCCACTTTGAAAAACTGTCGACTACGATTAAGTAGTAAAATCCTTCCAATGGTCCCGCGAAATCCACGTGAATTCTTTCCCACGGACGGTCGGTCTTTGGCCATGGGCTATGCTTTATATGCGGTGCTTTTGCCGCTAAGGCACAGCCTTTACAAAGCTTTACTGCTTTTTCAATGTCATTGTCCATACCTGGCCAGTACACAAAACTCCTCATTAACCCCTTCATCCTGGTTATCCCTGGATGGCCAACATGAAATTCTTTCAGAATTTACTTTCGTAGTTTTTCTGGGATGACCACCCTTTCGTTATGCATGAGTACGTCATCACAGAGTAAGAAACTCTTTGCCGCATGTAAATCCTTATCTACCAATTTCATTTTTGTTCTGGTGATAAATTCATCCTCTTGAGCTTCTTTTTTTATCTTGTATAGTGTCACCGGGAGCTCTCTCACTGCGTTGCACAAAATCTCTTTAAAATCTCCTTCTGTTTGAAGAGACGCAATCACTGTGTCTTCTAGAGTCTCTCTCTGTTTTGGCACTAATCTCGACAATCCATCTGCATGATAGATTTTATTTGAATGCAAATGTTGCATTTTAAAGTTGTAGTTTAATAAGATAGTTCCCCGTCTATTAGCTGTATATACAGGTAGGCCTTTTTTAGATCCATAAATTGTAATTAGCGGCTTATGGTCTGTCCGTAAGGTAAATTGTCTACCATGTATGTATCGGTGAAACTTTGTTACTGCAAATATTATTGCTAGGGCTTCTTTCTCGATTTGAGAATACTGTTTTTCCGCTGGGAGCAAGGTCCTTGATGCATGTGCAATGGGTTTATGGGTTCCATCAGGCATTTTGTGTAGGATACATGCTCCTAAACCATATGAACTAGCGTCGCTAGCTACGATTATGTCCAATTCTGGATTGTAATGTGTTAGAAATAAATCTGACGTAAGTCTTTCTATGATTTTATTAAATGCATCCTGACATTCAGGTGTCCATACCCAGGCTTTACCTTTTTTTAATAGCTCATTTAATGGAGCACGCAAATTATGCATTTCTGGGATAAAAGCCTGGTAGTAATTTGCTAGGCCCAGAAAACTCTGTAATGTCATGACGTTTTCTGGCGCCGGCATGTTTTTTATTGCGATAGCCCTTTCTGGGTCTGGTCTTCTGCCGTCCTTGTCGATCACATGACCCAGATATTTTATTTCCTCCAGGAAAAAATCACATTTTTCTTCTTTTACTTTGAACCCATAATCTTGGATTCTCGCAAACACTTGATTTACATGTTTTTGGTGTTGTTCGATATCTTTGCTGTTAATCAAGATGTCATCGAGATACGCTATTGCGAAATCGAGTCCGCCCAGCATTGTGTCTATTACTTGTTGGAAAATGGCTGGCGCGACCCTAACTCCGAACGCTAATCTTTCGAATTTATATAAACCACGATGTGTGTTTATACATAACAGCTTAGAACAATCTTTATCCACCGGTATTTGTAGGTATGCCTCACTTAGGTCTATTTTTGAAAAAAATCTTCCTCCATTTAAGCTTGCAAACACTTCTTCCGGGGTATGGAGTGGGTAGTGATAGTCCACGAGGGCAGTATTCAGTCCTGTTGAAAAATCTGCACATACACGAATCTCATTAGATTTTTTCTTTACATAAACCGTGGGTGCTGCCCACTGGCTGTGTTGTACTTTTGATAAAATACCCATCTTTACCAGTCGGTCTAATTCAGCGTTTATTTTTTCAATCGAGGCGAAGGGTACTTTCCTTTCTTTTCTAAATACCGGCAGTACATTTTCTTTTAGACGGAATTTTGCAGTCATTTTAGTGCAGCATCCAAGACCGCCAGAAAAAACCTCTGGACACGAGTTTTTTAATTCTCGTTGTAGTTTTTCCGATTCTGTTGCGCGACTATTTATTTTTTTACAAAATGTATTTATCGGCAACTTCCATGAATCAAATGCCTGCATGAAATCTGAACCAAAAAGATTATTCGAATCCTTCAGTACCAGTAGTTTGAGTTTTTTAGTATTTCCCATTAGGGACACATTTGTGATTAATTCTCCTTCAAATGTAATTCTTTCACCAGTAACTGTGCTTGCCAGCCTGTTTGTTCTTGATAGAGTAGGTTTATTTAATCTCCTCCATGTATGTAAATTTATAATGGAAACGTCTGAACCAGAATCCAATTGCAATTTTATATTTTTATCCAGGATTTTCACCTGTACATATTTTCTTATGTTCCCGCTAGTTTCCTTCTTTGTCTTAGTGGCTTGAATCCGCATTTTATTTCCTCTGCCCGTTCTGCAGTGTGAACTTTTATGTCCAACTTTTTTGCATTTCATACAGGTTTTAAAATGGAATGGGCGCTCATTGTACCAATGTGGATTACCACAGCGTGAACAAGGGCTTGGTGGCAATTTATTTATTTTTTTACTGGTTTGGTTTGTCTTTGTTACATCAAAATTATTATTTCTTATTTTTCTATAAAGTTGAGCTTTTGTTTTTTGATGTACCTTTTTTATGTGCGCAATGCCGGACAATTCCATGTCTTTTGAGTCCTGTTTTACATTTACAAATCTTTGACAGTCCTCAGCCAACTTTTGCAGCGTAAGGCTTGGTTCATTCTCTAATTTATTTAGAACTCTACGCCTTATCTCCGTGTCATTTCCTGAGATTAAACCTTGTACAAAAATTAGACACTTGAAATTATCTGCACTTAATTCAGCTAGTCTAAAATCGTCACAATGCTTGTTCACTATAGATGCAAAAGTAGCGTAATCTTCCTCGTCTTTCTTTACCAGGTTCATGCACTTCCATCCTTTGTGGAATAGTGTAGTTCTTGGACTAAACAGTTCTGTCAATAAACCAACCGCTTCTATGAAAGTTAGCTCACTGGTTTTCCGAGGCAAAATGAAATCCACGAATTTGGTATGTTCTGTGGTATTTAGTTTTCTAAGAAGGAGGCGTAGCTTCTTCGCATCACTCCAACCACCGCAGTCAATTTTATATAGGTCTTCATATCTTCGGAAATATTCTTCAAATGTATTATTTTCCGTGTATGAGTAATTATCAATACTGTTCCAAATTTCGTTCTGCGAAAACGTGTCGTCTTTTTCATTTTGTTGGTCACTGCGCGATATTGTTTGTATCAGAAATTCCAATCTTTCATCATACTCTTTTTTGTGTAATAAAATATTTTGGTTCTGTTGTAATAAAAGCTTTTGAAATCTTTCCTCAGTTTGTTGTTGCTGGGAGATTTGGAATTTCGTTAGTTCGGCGATTATAGACTTAATATCTTCCATATTCAACCATTTAGTTTCTGATTTTATTTAGAAAATTAATATTTTCTTATTATCTTATGATTTTATAAGAGTTCTTTTCTTTAAATTAGCGTTTGCTAGGCGCCGTTTTAATTATGAAAAGATTATGAAACTTTTCCTTTTCTCTATATACGCGTATATTCACTTATTTTTTTATTTTGAAAATTAATATTTTCTCGTTATTTAATGAATTTATAAGAAGTTCTTTTCTTTAAATTAGCGTTTGCAAGACGCTGAGTTTTAGTTATGAAAAGATTATGTAATGTTTTTTTCTTATACACGTTTTTAATTTTAACGAAGAGAAAAAAAAATCTGTTTCACAATTAATTCTTTCTGCATTTTAAAATATTTCAGTACAAGTCGGAAAAGAGAGAAAATAAAACTGACCTTTTTTTTATCGTGCGTCATTTTTTTTTATGGAGTAACGCACGTGTGTCCATTTCATGTTTTTGTTTCTAATCTGTTTTTAAAATGAAGCACGTGGTGTCGGTTTCATTTTTTTTTTGTGTGTGTTCGTCAAATAAACTCGCTGTGACGTTCGTCTAAAAAAAAAACAATACTCGCTTAATCTTGGTGTTCGGTATTTCTTTTGTTTTGTTTTTTTTTTTAGTTTTCCAACCCAGAGAAAAAAAAACGCGCATTCAATTTCAGTTGTTTTTGTTTTGTTTTTGTTTTTTTTAACTAGTTTTCCCAAACTAGAGGAACGCGCACCCAATTTCAAGCAGTTTTTTTTTTTTCGATAAGCAGTTTTAAAACTTAGAGCACAACAGGTCCATTTCAGTTTTCTTTTTGTTAAAAGAAAACAATTTTCTCGCACTTAAGAATTCAACGTGTTTTTTTTTTTTCAGTTGAGTTTTCTTTTCTTCTCTCGACCGTACGGCAAAAACCTTTGTTTTTTTTTTGTTTTTGTTTTTTCGTGCGGTTTCCTGCATTAACTGTGTGAGTGCATTTTCACGTGGTATTTTCAGTTTTTTTACCCAAGAGTTCGAATTGCCTCGTCGCCATTTGTTGTGGACCTGGGTAAAGCTGAATGAATGACACAGGAACACATGGTTTAAATGAACAAAAGTATATATTATATAATAGAAAGAAAGATATTACAAGGAGAGGTTGCTCTCAACCGCCATTGCTGGTTTGCCTGGGAAGAAGAGAACAAGTGTCACGTGCTTCCCGTATTTATAAGGTGGACGAGTCCATTAGTTCTCTGTAGGTAGGTACAGCACAATAACAGTTATCTCCACACCTCCAACACGGTCAAGGTGGATCTTTTCCATGTTTTTTTCTCTGGTTATTCATTGAAGTCAATTTTTTCTTCTGATGGATTTTTTTAATGTGCGACACTCCGTTTTCCTCTATGTCACGACTGTCTTGTTTCAACGCAACAAAACGTTCACAGTCTTCCGCTAAGTTTTGTATTGTTAGACATGGCTCATTTTTGAGTTTATTTAAAACACGACGTCTGATTTCAGAGTCTTTATTTAAGACCAGACCTTGCAAGAATATTAAACATTTAAAATTATCCGATGATAATTCCTCTAATTTAAAATCGTCGCAAAGTTTATTTACTATACTTGCATACGTAATGTAGTCGTCTTCCTCTCTTCTAGGGACATTCATACACTTATATCTCCTGTGGAAAAGAGAAGTTTTTGTAGAAAACAGTTCTGTTAGTAAAGTAACTGCCTCCTGGAAGTTCAACTCACTGGACTTTTTTGGTAGGATAAAATTCACGAACTTTGTATGCTCGGCAGCTCCTAATTTTCTTAGCAAAAATCTAACTTTTT
>OY744517.1:70474493-70476993 GCA_963556195.1 Sepiola atlantica
CTTCCTACCCTCTGACAAAGGAAAATCATTCTGTGTTATCTCACGTGACACCAATGACACACTAGCATTCACCCACCTTAGCAATGGCACGCTCTACACACCCGCTTCCAGCATTACTTTCGAACAAATTGAGAACAAGATTAATACAGCCTGGACCAACATTGTCAAACAAAGAAACCTCCCTAATAGCTACAGCCACAACCTAATTACAAGAAACAGTAAACTTCCTATTTGCTATCACCTCATCAAGACCCACAAGACCGGCACCACCACACAAATCAGACACATAGAATCCAGCATTGAAGGACCACTATACAAAATCTCCTGGCTCTTCTCCCATATACTTACACCCCTACTCCCAACCTTCCCCGGACATGTCAGCTGCTCGGATGAAGTCATCGAGAGGTTACATCTACTACCACCAGAACAGCGTAAACTGAACCGATATGCCGTCAGCCTTGACGTCGTCGTCCTCTGCACATCTGTACCCCCATCCCCAGCAGTAGAAATAATTACTGACTGCATCTCATCCAGCGACCTCTATTGCTTCGACCTTACCACCACTGATATACATTAACTCGTAAATATAATAATAGACAACACATATTTTACATACAAACAAAACATATATAAACAAATTACAGGACTGCCTATGGGTTCCAGCCTCTCGGGACTGCTCGCCATTGCTTTTATGGATAAATTAGAACGTCATGCCCTAAACTCCTGTCACTCCCCCATCTTCTTCACACGATACGTGGACGACATTCTTATCCTTTCATCGTCCCAAGAAGAGGCTAACACAATCTTCGACACTCTCAACAACACTGACTCACACATAGAATTTACAATAGAACACCCTGAAAAAACTTGATCCTTAGCATTTTTAGATTTCAGCTTCAACATTACTGAAGAAGGAACTTTAACCACTAAATTCTACAGGAAGCCCGCATGTACAGACATATTCATACATTACATAGCAGCACTTCCTCATACGGCTAAAATAAGCTATGCTAGGAATGAGCTAACTCGCACATGTCGAAGAAAAAATAAATTAAAAAATTTAAGATGAATAAATAAATCAATGATAGTAATAACCGTATAAAAAATAATAATAACTATAAAAAAATAAATAAATAAATAAATAATAACAGTAAAATAGATAAATAAATAATAATAGTAATAACAGTAATAAAAACATAAATAAATAACAGTAATAATAATAACAGTAATAATAATAATAATAATAATAATAATAATAATAATAATAATAACATTAATAATAACTATAATAACAATAACAATAACAATAATAGCAATAACCCTAATAATAGGATGAAGAAGAAGAGTGGATGATATACCGGAACTTACCCGGAGAGAATAATATCCTATAACATTAATTAATAAAAAAAGAAAAGAAATACATTCGTTATATGAAAATAACAATATTGTTGCCTAACAATTAGAAATAACTAAATTTAAAAGCGACTTAAACACCATTAGGCAGACCAACTAAACTGAATTACCTCCCGTCCATTGTTGTAAGTAACATTAGACGGATAGGAGCGATTAATGAACAGATAATATTGAATTGATTAATAAAATATACATATTTTGAAAATACAATAAAATAAATACATAAACTAAATATTAATATACACAATAATTTAAAATGAACAGATAATGCAATGTTTAATGACAGTATACCGACATATAAATTTAAACGAATAGACTTGGTTTAAATTAAGTTTAGAATTAAAAATTCAACCAAAAAACAAAGAAAATATTCTAAAAAGTAAAAACAAAAAAACATCATAAAAATGTTTAATAAAGGTGAATAGATGAATACATAAATTAGATAAAAATAGATAAATAAAATATATAAAAAAGAAAGTGTATCTATTTTTGAATCTGGTTTGAAATTCAAATTTTACCGGTATGTTCTGCGAGACTGCACCTACGCCTTCTTTTATATGCACGCTTGAACTTGAGTTGAGCACGGTTCTGAAGAAGTAAAGAGTTCCCGAAATATTATACCGTACGGAGTTTCCACCAGACCATCTTGATACAGGTATTACATAACATTGTAACATTGTGTAGATAAACAGATATATGTGTGTTTTTGAGGAAAAAATAATAATAAATAAATTATTAATATATATGTGTGTGTATATATGTATACATTGTATTAAGAGTGAAACTATTTAATTTGTTCCACCATTATATGTCTTATTTTCTCCAACTTGTGTCTATCCGTCACACCTCTGCATTGTATTGCCTTCTAAGTATCACATTTCTCTCTCTCTCTCTCATATATATATATATATATATATATATATATATATATATATAAGCGAATCGTTTCTCGTATTGTTGTTGTTAATAGCTTTGTTCATATAGTTTCCTTTTTGAACTTCTGTAAATGTTTTAAAAACGTTCGAATCTATTTCTTTTCTTCGGTTATTTCATCCGTTTACGAAAACAATTCAGATGAACGCTATCT
>OY744517.1:70479493-70656993 GCA_963556195.1 Sepiola atlantica
TTAGTGAAGGCAGCGTTGAAAATGTTAAAAAATGAAGTAAATCCAATAGAATGATGATTGGTTCAATATATGAGCGAAGAAAACAATGTATATTAAAAGTATTTATATTAAATTTTAATACATGATTATATTCTCCAAAGTTCTATTCATCAGAGTTCAGATGTTTTAATTAATATTATTTAATTTGCATGTTTACTTAAGACAGTCAATTTTCGAAAATTCTTGATATGCATTTACATATCTGGAATCAAATAACTGTGAAAAGTTGTTGGAAATTAATCATTTCTTTATTTCAGTGTGTAAATTAATTTATGTAAAATTTCTACAGATTAGTTAGGAATTGTTTGAGTTATCGAGTGTATGTAATTCGCATATTATTTCTAGACTAATTTCGTGGTCTACGCTCGCAACGAAACTGATGTGGCTTTCTTAGAATTTCTTTTCAATCCAAGAGGATCAGACAGACAAAACCCAGGTATCCTCTGCATACACAGCATGTAAATTACAGTAATAATATATATATATATATACATGTATATATATATATATATATATATATATATATATATATATATATATATATATATATATATATATATATATATATATATATATATATATATATATATGTTCTTCAGGTCTAAGTATAAATTTCCAAATGAATACATGAAGCTCATTGTTATAATTTAGTTTTTAAAACCCCAGTATAACTATTAGTAAACAAATGTAATTTAATAACAATCTAAGCAACTATCAGATTTGAATGTTATTTTTTGAAACGAACTTTATGTTCTCTTGCTTAGAATACCTCAGACTTGCTATCATCTGATTTTAGAAACTTAAACTTCTTCAGAATCATTAGAATCGCATCGGCCATTCGCAAAGACACGTAAGGTTACGCACTCCGGACCAACACTAAACAACACATATGTAAACCCTAACCCGACTAACAACAACTCCTGCACTCTACCAAATTGCCTCATTAACAACACACGCTTACACAATCAACATATACAGTAAACCAAATACAATGTGCGATATGCAATGAGTTCTACCTGAGTAGAACAGATAGGCCACTACATACACGCAGAAAATAACATATGACGAAAAATATGTGTTCAATCAAATAACATATCTCAACAAATCACAACCCCAAATGAGGCATGCAAGTAAAAATATTAGCAACCGAAGGATACTCAGGCAATCTGAGAATTAGAAAATCTCTATTAACAACAGAGCATTGTTAATTGCACATATTTGGTATAACCATACACAACAGACTAATATACACACATAATATAACTAATGAATCACATCCAGAACCAAACAATATATTGGTTATGCATGTGTGCTTAAATGTATACGGACACGCATTATGATGGATGTATGCTCTCACTTACGCCTGGCACACCTGCGGAATGCGGTACTGGAACCCACCTATGTAAGATAACAAAGAAATGATACAAGTATATATATATGTATATATATATATATATATTTATAAATATGCATATAGATATACATATATATATATTTATATATATACATATATATATATATATATATATACATATATATATATATATACATAAAACAATAATAAACTAATAATATATGGATTTAATAAACAACGAATAAACAAACAACAATATATATTTAAAATAGAGGGAAGTAAGAAAAATAGAAAAAAGACCTAATCTAAAGATAGTATAGTAATTGCACTGCGTCTTTTCAGGTAAAGCAACTCAACATGACTTCTAAATCTTTTAATACAAGTACTCTCCTCTGTGTCTAACTTACATAAATTATATATATATATATATATATATATATATATACGTTTATGTTCTGACAGTAAAAACATAAATGTATTAGAATTTAATTCTAACATAAAATAATAATAATAATAGGAGTATTACTGATGAAATATTTTAAAATCAACATAACAATATCCTCATGCATATATATATATATATATATATATATATATATACAAACATATATATATATATATATATATATATATATATATATATATATATATATATATATATATATATGCCATCTCACAATCTATATTCTGCGAGATTAGTAAACTATTTGTGTGGATCTCATGCTACAATGTTCTAATAATGTCTGGCTTACGGGAAAAACCGAGGGTTGCACATACCTTTTGTTTTCTTTCTGAAGATCAGGTATATATAGAAGTTGAAAAGGACTCAACAACACAGATACTATTCTTATTCGACACACTAAGTTGCTTAATTAAAAATAATTATTTGAAAGTTTTTGAAACTTTTCAACATTTTCATTTATACTGTTTACTTTGTCTCGTATCTAACGTTATCTCTACTAAACTGCATTGTCATAGCCTTCAAACAGATCTTGTTTATATATATATTCCCGAAACAGTTTTTCATTGTAAACAACTGATGATCCCTTAAAATAGTGTTAGAAACTAACTAATATAATAACTGTAAAAAATAAATTGACTTACATGAGTGATTTTCCACTGGAAGACTTGAGACTATAAGTTTTTTTTTGTTTTTTTTATATAATTTTTTTTTTTATATATAGTTTTAATGGTTGAGAAACTTCCGAGACTATATATATATATATATATATATATATATATATATATATATATATATATATATGTATATATATATATATATATATATATATATATATATATATATATATATATATATATATATATATATATAAATGAGTTTTATTAATACATATATTTTGGGCCAAAGGTATGGATAAATGAATAATTACACACAAACTATATATATATATATATATATATATATATATATATATATATATATATATATATATATATATATATATATATATATATATAGCTCCACTTGTCTTAGAAAACACTTTATATAAACAGATTGATTATACACACGAATTATAACCTTACTCTAATGAATAAGACCTTAACCGGATATACACACATATATATATATATATATATATATATATATATATATATATATATATTATTATTATTATTATTATTATTATTATTATTATTATTATTATTATTATTATTAAGCGATGCCATACTTCTTTTGTAAAAGAAACACCATAGAAAAGTAATCGAATACTTCTTAGGAAACTCATCTAAACTCATTACTTCCTTAACCATGTTTAATGAAACTTTGCATATTCCGTACACGGTTGAAGATAATTACAATTATTTCGAATATATTGCTTCTCACAAATAAGTATACTCACAAAGAATGAAGGTAAGAGTTTCAACCTCTATCCATTGACTAATGCAATACACTCTTTTACAGCGGGTCTATTCGTAACATAAAAAAATCCTCCTCAGACACCCTAAAAAATCTACATTAATTCATTTTAACTTGATGCACGTCAAGAACAAAATAATAATCGCCCCCTTTCTTACAAAATATGAGGATATCGGATTCCATAGTTATATCAATACTACATAATATTTCAAGCCATTCGTAAACCCATTCCGGAATTTAAGTGTGGTTATAAACAAACTGACGATCAATATAAATTTTTTAAAAATTGACGTAAGTATTATTGTGCCTTTACTTCTAATTTCCTTCTGAATATAAATAATCAATTAATTTTTAAAATATTCATATCAAAAGAAAATAATCTTCTATTTTACACACAACTCTCAAGCTATATGGTAGTATCTATAACTTTAATGAATTTACGTCTTAACGCAAACGTTAAAAAAACAGCATTTGCTTTTTTGTTTTTTACTTCTGCCTTCCAACATTCTTTTTCTTTATAAAAATTCACATTACAGAAAAACAATTTCGTTTTTCATTTTGCTTTGTATGTTTTGTATTGCTTCTACTTCATGGAATTCATTCATTTCCTATTGAACATCTAGCGATTATTTCCGATATTTACAAACCGACATGAAGTTGTATTCTTTTTTAATGTAATACAATTTTACATTCCAGCGAATTTTGTGTTGAACTATTTACTTAAAAATATATACTGGATCCTTATACGTCCATATTTGTCGGTAAAACATTAATTAACATATTTTTACCAGAGAAAAATTAATCGCACCGGATTTAACTCCCTTTAAAAAAATAAGTTACACTGACCCGGGATTGAGAATTCATTCCTTTTATGGTATATTACCTATGCGGACTACTTGAACTTTTCCACTAACCATGAATGCTGGGAGCACCAGCTCCTTAGTGTTGAAATCACATCAGTCTATACTAGCAGTCAATACTGACGTGCAAGCATTCTTTGTCTCCGTTGTGTTATACTTTTTTCACTAAACTCCGAGTTCGGGTTTTCCTTCTGTACACTTTACGGGCCTGGAATAACTGGCTACAGTAAGGGTTTTCTTGAGAACCTTAAAAAGGACTCCACAACATCTGGCGACAAGGTACAATAAGATATTCTTGAGAACCTTAAAATGGATGCCACAACTGGCGACGAAGTATATGAAGTTTTCTTTTTAGAAGCTTAAACAAAACAAGCGTAGAAAAATCAACAATAAACCTCATCGTAATTCTAAGAGCTGGCTTTGCTAGCGGACCAAAACACCAAAAAGAAAAACTTATTTTCTTTCAAAAATTAAAACTCAGTGATTTTTATTCCCATTCTGGCACTATGTGTATTTTTAACAAGAAACTAATACATGATTTCTTTTATTTTCTCTCCAATAGAGAAGAGTATTGTTGCCGAAAGAAAAAAAAATGAAGACCTTATTTTTGTCTACGGTTACATGAAAGCGTGCAAAAAAATGACTTTTTTATTGGTCGTAGAAAAAGATGTTATACTCTTTTTCCCCTTTTTTACAACTAAGATTACGTTTAGTTGTGTGATATAAAATGAATAAAGTATAAAAAGCAGTATTCTACAATTACACAGTTTGAACATCAAAGATGTTCAAGCAACTATGACAGAACTCGGGAAATACCAAATGCAACAGCAACAAAAAACAGAAGAATGACTTCTGGAAAAAAGTAGCCGACTAAAGGCAGTAGAAAGCTGTAAGAAGGACAGCGAGAACAAGAACAGAAAATTGAAAAATATTCTAAAAGCTTCTACTAGAACAAGCAACTGTTTTTATATTTCAGCAGGTATGAATATCTATACAAAATAGATTGTGAAAATTAGGCACATACTAAATAAGGTCAGCTACTGCTCTGAACATTAGGCACCACCGAACATACAAGTGATTTGACTTTCTGAATCGGTTACACTTTTAACAAAATAATTCAGCACAAAACTTCTCTATTTCAAAAACGGTGGAAGTCTTGTCATTTAGTCTAAAAAGATGGCGAAGACTACACAACTTTCGCGTCAATCGTTACTAAACACTGTGACGATTTTCAAATCAGCTGAACTTAGCGCGGATAAGTTGAAATGTTTAAGTTTGGTGCAAGGACTTGTATCAGGAAAAGACGCAGACATCAGACATAAGGTTCTAAACAAATAAGAAAGTTAACCTAATTTAACATTACAGAAATTATATGTAGACTGCCAGAAATGTGTAAGTGTTTAACAAGATTCTAAAGTTATTGAAGAGTCGGGCATTGCGCACATAAGAAAGTACGTCAGAAATTACGATTCCACTCTCTTTCATAATTGACGTAAAACAAAAAGAGGGATTACAAAAACTAGCCAGTAAAAAAACAGGATCAGTTTCCACCGAGTCTTTGTTTGCGTTGTTGATACATCATTGGGTAACGTTTTAAACCATGTCTAACTTGTAATAAAGTCGGACATAAGAGTTCACATTGCAGAACGAATAGAGGAAATGAAACTCTGGTTAAATCCAAAAAAAATGAACAAACAGGCGGCACAATTGCGAAAAAATATGTACTGGTAAAAATCCTGAATAAAATGTAAAATTACAATTGGAGTCTGGTTCAGACGTATCGATTTTCAACATGCATACATGAAAAAGGTTGGATAAACCAACCATGCTAAGAACCAATAAAATAGCCAGAACGGTGACTGATAAAACAATTAAATTCGAGGACGAAATAATTACAGACATTACTTTAAACAGAACAAAAAATTCAAAATATTCGTATTAATAAATATTAACAATGTATCTTATACAGACTTGATGCAGAGGTTCATCATGTGGGGGTTTCCAACCAACACTTTTGGCCAGAAAATAAAAAAACCTGACAACCGAGTCAGTGAAACGAGAGAAGGAATTCATTTCAATTATTAAAAAGTGTATGAAATGGACTCAAAATAAATTGTCGGCAGAAATTAAAGCACATACGGACACAAACTCCACGGTGAAAGCGGTTAACACTAAACTGAAAGTAATTAAGTCAAATTCTTTGGATAACCAGTTGAAGGTTAAAATGACTGAACACATGGACCCAAAGTTAAAAACCTATGGCCGATAAGTGAATTGCAAAATATGCTCCAAAATCAGAAGTCCAGGGGGTAATCACTGGAGGACACCAGGTCTTATGTTGATAGAGGAATACAATTCACCTCATAAAAGACAGCTTAATTAAATTAAGTGACAACTATCGGAAGGCACCGAGAGCATTCCACAGGAAGGAATTTATGGTCATCACATATTATAATTTTTGTAAACAGATACTGCAAGCTAAAAAGGGAATTATACTTTCACTCATGAGGAGGGGGTGTTATGGATACTTACCTATATGGACTACTTGTACTCTTTCACTCACCATAAATACTGGAAACACTAGCTTCAACGTGTTGGGTCCCTCCAAGCCGGTCAGTCTTACAGTAACTTAGGTTTATTCAGGACGTCGAGGATTTGTTCTCGACAATCAGTCCGGCACGAAATAATCCATTTCGGTGGCCTTTTATCTGTCGGGCTGCGGTATTGGTCCTGGGTTGTCCTAGGAGGTGCACTCTCCCAGGCCTTGACTCCACTCTTTGGGCTTGATTCGGCCCCACTTTCTGACCTCGTGTCACTTATTGCTGGGGTTGGAAGGAATTAAATAGCTGGATCCCCACAACCCGTTCAGTCTTTCAGTAACTTTTGTTAATTGGGGACGTTAAGGATTCATTCTCGACAATCAGTCCGGCACAAAGTAAGCAATTTCGGTAGCCTTTTATCTACCGGGCTGAGATATTGTCCATGGGTAGTTCAAGGCGGTGCACCTTACCATGCCGTGCCTCTCCTCGTTCGGGATGAGTAAGTTTATTGTTTACTGCCTGAGGCGCTTTGACCGGGGAATTGCGACGGGGCATTCCAGGCTATTTTTGTTAGACCAGAGTGCTCATCCTTTAGAGGCGCTGGCTTTACTCTTCCTCCATCTTCCGGCCATGTGCCACATATTGCTGTGGTTTTAATTAAATATCAGGATCCACACCAGTCTGTACGGTCTTTCTGTAACGTTAGTTGCTTAAAAACTTCGGACTGGAAAATACCAGTCGATGATTCGTTCTAGACAATCAGTCCGGCAGGAACTATGCCATTTCGGTGGCCTTTTATCTGTCTTTTTTCTGTCGGGTTAAGACATTAGTTCTGGATAGTTCTAGAAGGTCCATCCTACCAGGCCTTGCCTTTTTTCTTTGTGGTGGAGTAAGTTTTGTGCTTACTGCTTGAGGCGCCCTTACCGCAGCATTTCAGGCAATATTTTAGACGCCATAATACTCCTTCATTAACGTCGCTGGCTTGATGATCCCCACCTTCCGGCCTTGTGCCACATCCTTCTACAGTGGTAAGGAAGTAAATACCTGGAACCACACCAGTTTATACGGGTAGTCAAGACTGACGTCCAACCGCTTTTGTTCTTGTTGTATTATACTTTTCTCAATATATTTGTTTTCTCTAAACTCTGATTTAGTGTTATCCTTTCAGATTCTTTACAGGCTTACAACAATTTTACATTGAAATCATATACTAAACTGATACCCCTTCTTTTTTCTTCCCACACAAGTGGTATACGATGTTCTTACGTAATCGCCTAAATTAAGGATAATATAATTTTTAATCGGAGGTGGGCGGAGTTTATATTTACTAATTTAAAAATAAATCCATCACTATTTCGTTATTTCTACAATTGACAAATAACGATTATGTTTACATCCCTACTAAACTAAATATTCCATTTTCTTCACCACATTTTATAAGACATTATTAAGGGATCATTATTGGATCGGGGATAATTTTACTTTTTTTTCTTCACACTAAATTGTTCATGGTGTTCTCACGCAATCATCTAAAGAAAGGATAATCTCATTCTTGACGGAGGGTCAGATTAAGTTATTTAAAAAAGACATTTCTCCGAGAACGATTGACCGATAATATTTACATCCTCACTAAATGACAACAACCCCTTTTCCTCATTGTCGAATATGCGACCTATTTGTGTTACGACATTTTGCAATTTAGGGTTCATTATTGGTGCGAATCTTTCGTTAAAACATTAATTAACATATTGATACCAGGAAAAACAATAATGACACCGGATTTAGCTACTATAAAAAGAATTAGTCTTGTACAGAAATAAAGATAATGTTATATTTAATGTATATACGAAAGTGATCCCCCTTTTAAATTCTTAAATAAACCTTTTTTTCACCAAGTTCTTCATAGTATTCTCATGTAATCGGCTAAAAAGATAATTTCATGTTTCTTTGTGTGGGGGTAGAGCATGTTAATCTACAATTATACCAAAATATGAATCTTATTTTTTCGTAATTTAGACAAATAATTGTTACTAAATTTTGTTTTAATTTTCCATTCATGTATGATAAAAAATAGATTTATAAACACTATTGTACTATCACACCTATCGTAATAGGGGTCGACATTTCTTGTCATATTTATTTCTTAATATAATGCCGCCAGGCTGCTTCTCGAATTCGCTTCTTTCTTTAAATATTTTACTATTGATTTTCTTTCAATTAAAATAAGTATTTTATATTTTCCCCTGGAAACGCCGGGACACGGGCGCTACTAGTATATATATATATATATATATATATATATATATATATATATATATATATATATATATTAAACTGCGTAAACACTCACAGAAATCCACACGCAACATCAGTTTCAAACACCTCAATGAAGCCACTGCATTAGTTTAATGACCATGTAGAATAAAATTAATCTATGATCACATCAAACATGTATGGCCTCTAAATCCGCCAGAAATCTCTTATTGTAACTGCTATGGGTGTATCATTGATTAACGGATCATTAATTAAAATCCCTAAAATCTGAAAGATATAGAGAATGCTAGCACAGTAAAGATAGTGTCTCTAAATATAAGATGACAACACGATACAAATTAAAGCAGAGATTGCTATTAAAGAGAGTCACATCGAACAAACCTGTAATAAAGCTTTAGAAGAATATGTGTTTTCATATTCAGGTAGATTAATTTGTTTTTTGATCATCTATTGTGGTTCTTTAAATAATCACATACATTCCCAAATTACTTATACACACATACACACACACGAAATATATATATATATATATATATATATATATATATATATATATATATATATATGAGGAAAAACAAACAATGTTTCGAACAAAATGTGAAAATAAAAATGGAATAAAAGATAAGCAAATCAACAACTGACAAAAATAAATTCAAAAACTCATGTTGTATAGTTCTGCCGAAATATTTCAATCGTTTAAAATACGACCATTATCAATCGGTTGGTGAACTTTAATTAAAAACGGAAAAGTTTTGAAATTTATACAAAGAATGCGATTGGAAGAAATAGTCACATGCAGAAAACAACAGAAAGAGAGAAGGCAAGCGAGAAATGTTAAAAAAAAGAAAGAAGAAAAAGAAGAAGGAGAAGAAGAAAGAGAGAAAAATCAGCCAATGTCTTTAGAATGCCAATTGAAGAAGAAGAAAAAAAAACTGATTGATAATTTTAAACGATTTAAATATTTCGGCAGAACTATACAACATGGGTTTTTGAGTTTATTTTTGTTAGTTGTTGATTTGCTTATCCTTTATTCCATTTTTATTTTTACATATATATATATCATGGACTCTCCCGTCGATTTCGACGTATGAGGTCTTGACAACTCAAAACTTGTTTAGTCTACGATGGATGTAGCATGCTTACATTTACTCAATCGTAAATGGCATTTGAGTCCTGCGAGAGATTTGCAAACCAGCCCACAATGGATGCAAGAAGGAAGATCTTGAGAAAAATCGGCTGGGATACTTGTAGATGTTTTTGTTCTTTCGCGTCTTTCGCGCTGTTGATCAATGGCAGTTACAGAGAACCGCCTGATGCCCCTCTGGCAGTCAGATCGCCATTCCTTCCGTCGAGATGCAAGCTGTTCAAAATCACGATAAGCAATATTGATAGATGTCAAATTCATCTTCAACTTGTCCCTAAAGCGAAGCAGCGGTCGACCCACATTTCGCCTTCCATCAGTTGCTTTATATATATATATTATATATATATATATATATAAATTAGTACGACATTCGTACCATCGGTTTCAAGCACAGAGGGACTTAGCCATCCGGCTCTCTTCAGCTTCTGTTGTCATCTGTTTCGGAAATGTGAAGTCACATGTCACTCTCATTTTTCAATATTTAATGAATGAATATTTAACATGTACATATTTGGTGTTCTTTACACTCGTCAGTATAGATGGCGCAAGTGTTCCGCCTGCGATTCGAACCACTAATTCAAGTATTATGAACCCCGGCTTTTTGCTGTTAGGCCGTCATGTCGATTGTGCTTTGGAATAAAAGAGAAATGTGTCTTGTATTTTTAATGTAAACACACGTAATGCAATTCATCTAATGCTCCAATCTCTAAAGGGAGAGCACCTTGCAACGCGGCTACATTTAAATCTTCAAGTTGATCTCTCTCAAAGTGCTCAACTTAACGGAGCTTAATAGGAAAATGGAGGAAGATTTATATATATATATATATATATATATATATAATATTTATAAATAAATATTAATTATTTATTACCTACAGACATCGATGTTTCATGCTTACGCAATCTTCACTGCAGGAAGCTAATACGCGACGGTCGGCGGGCGCGAACTCCGATCACAAATCGCCACTGGTTCGCAGTCAAGAGCGTTACCCGTTGGCCACCACAAATTAGCTTGGAAGTTCGGTGAAATTTAATTTTTTAAATGCCAAGTCGGCGGGTATTCACAGTGATCAACAACAACAACAAATTGTGATGGATCTCGCAATAAAGCTAATAGTACTGCTTGTTATTAAATTCCCTCAGAGTGGCCAGCCTTAGTAAAGGGGGCTCGTATATAATAATATGTATAAATAAATATTATATATATATATATATATATATATATATATATATTCATGTATATCTGTTTTCTCTGGTTTAGCAATGTGATGAATGTAATCGCTAGCTGTATTATAAAGCTCTTCGTAAAAAACGGATAGAACACTCATCGACAGCTGATATTGTTTGTACTAAGACCCCCGCCTACACGGTTGTCCAATAGGTAGAGCTTCCACTATCGAAAATGAAGAGCGGATTTTTATCTAAGCATGGAGAATGCCTTTTGGCTTAGATCAAAGTGTAGTATCCGTTCTGATCGATACTGCACCCCATAGACTGGTATTGTCTTGGCCTTCGTGGCTTGATTTACGCCGGTCTATAGGTCTGTCTTGTGCAGTTCTAGGAGGTCCACCCTCCCAGGCTTCGCCTCCCCTCTTTGGGGAGGAGTAAGTTTATTGCTTACTGCCTGAGGCGCCCCTACCGGCGTATGCCGACGGGGCTGACCAGGTAAATTTTAATGGTCAGAGTGCTCACCCCTCGGGCGCTGACTTTTCAACCCCCACTTTCCCGACCCGACCATTGGCTACATCTTACTTGTGGGAGTTATATAAAAACTGTCCTTGTGCCTAACTCCTGAAGAGGAGTAAATCAATACACCGAGCTGTTGTGATACAGCAGCACTATCTGTATGTGGACGATTACACACAAACACACACACATGTATGTATATATATATATATATATATATATATATATATATATATATATATATATATATATATATATATATATGTATATATTAGTAAAGTAGTTCTAAACTACGGATCTATTCATATATTAAACACTGTTTAAGTAAATACTGAAACAAAACTATATACGTTAATTATTACTTTCTATGTATGTATATATAAAAGTACGTGCAGTGTCTGTGAATATATATATATAGAGAGAGGGATATGTATGTATAAATATATATATATATATATATATATATATTATATTATTTTCTTGATGTAGGATGGGAGGATATATAATAATTTCAACAATTAGCCAACGCCGTTGCCTACACACACTATAAAAGTTACAGAACAGAAGACCTAAACTTGAGTTTCTCCCCTCTTTACGTTCATCCGAAACACACATCCGAATTCAGAATTCGAAACTAGAGTCACTGATCGTGGATATATATATGTATATATATATATATATATACATATATATATAGATATATGTATATATATAGATATATATTTATATATATATTATTGTTTTTATCGCCAGAGAATAATGAGTCCCCTCACATTTGACAAATTGAAAATATTCTCATGTATATAAATGCAAATTATTCTTTTATAGAGTAAACGTATGTGTTTGGCGTATATGTGCGACTTTGTGTGTGCGTATATATGTATATGTTCTTATATATATTTATATATATATATATATATATATGTGTGTGTGTGGGGGGGCGGGTCGGAAATAGTTCATGTGCATGCTTATGTGTGCTTTATTTTACGTCCATTAGATTAGAGGGTTTCGCGCCATTCCTTGGAGAAGAAAAAACATAATAACAAAGCAAGTAAACATCTGCTCTGTTCGTTAAACTGTTTTGTAGCAGATTGTATTGCTTGATTGCCAAAGTAAATAACACGTTAACAACGAGAAGAAAACAAGAATCTAAAATCTCCAATGTTTAACATTAGCCATCCTTTATTTGAAGAACAAGTTTTTTTCGTCATTAATTAGATTAAGATAAAAACACGTTATTCGCTTCAAATACGAATTTTGTCATGTCTATAAAAAAATATCCGAAATAAAACTAAACTTATCCTCTACTTCTGAAGCAAGTCTTCGTTGGTAAGTAAACCACCTTATAACGAAATATGTTCTATGTTTATTGTTGTGAAGTAGTCCAACAGAAAAAAGAAGTCAAGTCGACGTTGGGTTAAGATAACAAGTGTATTAACATAAAAGGTAAAAAGGTAAGGAAACTGAGTGGCACTCGGCTAGACAGTTACAATACTGTCCTTTTTCTCTCTGGTGATTGTCTACTCGCACTATTTATAGCGAGAACCGGTGTAGTTTATCTTCTGTTAGAACGGCCGGTATAACATTCATATTACAAAGAAGTTTTCTCTACAGGAATTACATCATTAAAAGTCAGACTTGTATAGTTCAAATTTACTTGCCTCCCCACGAGGGCCAAGTAAGACACAAGGTAGAATATTAGTGTGGGGAGAATCACGCTCTTCACAAAAGGAACTCTGGATTAGAACAAAAATAAATATTATCTCAGTCTAGAATGACCTCCCCTTCACTGACCGAGGAGAGAATAGACTAAGTGCAACTCAAAAGTCCATTACATAAGACATAACTATCATAGAATGGTGTTCATCTCTCCCGAGCACTCGTGCAGTCTAATACAACCCTACCACGTATTAATTTATTTAAAACATTTTTTTTATATTTGCGAATTACTGAAATAATCTATAATTGTTCACTGTTATCTTGAATACAACAACATCAATAGATACATTAATAAACCGTAGTCGAGGGCAACCCAGGATTGGGTTACATTGGCTACTACACCTAAATGTAGGGAAAGGTTCAAATCTTTTTCTTTAATTAGACCACTTATCTTTGATCCTCATTTTGTAATTCGGATCGTTAAGCTAGAAGGCGTCAAGTGCACTTTTTGTAGCCTTTCCTATGTCTCGACCAAGGATTGAACCTCGGTCACACGTCTAATTAGCGAACACTTTAACAATTATCCCAAATTCGTGTTTGTTTGTCTACTCTATAAGATCTACCGATTGTTACCAAACAACACTTGATTTTTTCTGCCGATTTTGGGTCTGGATGTGTAATTTAGCCTGAATAGGATTACTATATAATTTTGCGAAATAACAAGGGATTTTTATGGTATTAGCCTTGAAATATAAATGATAGATTTGAATAAGTGTAACAAAGACAGGCTTCCATAAATGCGTTTGATAAAAACACGTAAAGAAACACATAAATATAAATATCGAAAATACTTCTTTGATGGCGGACTATCTTCAGAGAAAATATTGAGCAGGACTAAATATGAAAATCAACGAAAACGAACGAAAAAAACTGACAATTTCTGAAAATGCGCATCATTAATTGGTCTAAATCGATGCCGAAGCAGATTTTTATAAACAGCTTCTGGATAACAAGCAATTCCCGTTATATATAAGACTAGCTGAAGTACCCGTCTATGTCGGATTTCTCAAGATATAAAATTAAAAAAAATATTATTAAAGTAAAAAATATATGAGTGAACATTTGTGAAATATTTAATTTAAAAAATGTGTTAAATGGGTTATCTTCAAAGTAAACGATACGTCAAAAGCGTACGATGATTTGACGTTAAAAGTATGAACGATTATTGTATGCTGTTCGATCGGCTTAAAAGGAACGCTAAAATGTCGGTACATTTGTTTCTTATGTTATTTTTACGTACTTTAAATTTTCAAAAACGAGTTTAAAAAAAAAACAGTTCAAACACTTCTGACATCGATAAGAACATCGGGTCAGAAGTGCTGATTCCATATCTCCAGTTAGTTTAGCACTAAGACTAAACGTTTAACTGCGATCCTGCGATACACATACATACAACTTTGTTTCATACATAGATTAGATACTACTTAAATAAAGACGCAAACGGTACTTAGCTGGTGGTAGAGATAAAACGCTGCCCTTCAGCTTGTATTTTATGAAAAAGATATTTCACATAATCGGCAGGCACATTTGACAGCGGGAGGGCACTGGCATATGCACAATTATCTTAAAATGACATTCTCCTTTATGCCTCAACATTATCGTAAATCATGCTGAAGCAATGGTTATTAGCTATAAACCTTGGAGGCTTAGTTAACGGTTTGGTCGTTGCCATCGAGAGCATTGCTTGGGAGGTACTGCTCATTCTCCGAGAATATAATCGATAAAAGAATTCGTAAGAAAACCGAAGCGGACGGATGTATAATGTTTAATTGAAAATCGCTACTAAAACCATTTCTATACAAGATACAGCATTCTGAAATGTATCCGAATACGACGTCAGATTATTAGGAACCAAAGAAAAATTGACAACAGTTAAATTAATACACGAAACAGATTGTTGCGAATTCAACAGCTGTGAAATTAATTTCACTTTAATTTCAATCATTCTGACGAGTTAGTTAAACACTCTAATACATATAGGTATATGTATATATAATTATATAAATAAAGATGTTTACTTGATTATATATATTCATGTATTTGTACATGTATTTTATATATATATACATATATTTGTACATGCATTTTTTCATTCTTCACTATATATATATATATATATATATATATGTGTGTGTGTGTGTGTGTGTGTGAGTAACACACAGACACACACACACACATATATATATATATATATATATATATATATATTTATATATACAGATGAATATCAAAGTTTTAATGAAATATACCACATTAATCAATAGCAATTCGTTCATCTGTCATGGAATACAACGTTTCCCGTATATCATTGGAGATTTTGTTTTTGGAAATTACACCATCGTGAAGGAAGGAAATTAATTTTAAAGAATTTCTTCCATAAAGCTATCTATTTTTCAGCGAAGTTAATGAAATATATATATATATATATATATATATATATATATATATATATATATATATATATAGTAAGCTATGCAAATATATTTATGGCAATTATGCTACACAGAGGCTCTCGCGTTTTACCCCCTTGCTCTACTTACATATCGAGCACTGTTGAAGTAAATACTGAAAATTGATACATAAAGAATTATATCTCCTTATAAAATTGTATATGGATACATGAAATATATATATATATATATATATATATATATATATATGCAATATGTACGTGTACCCCGTTGGGTCAGAAATACTACATTTTTTATTCTACTTTACTGTTTAATTCGAACAGCTCTCTTAAGACATTCTCTTTATATAACTAAAAATAACGCGTGTATTTATTTCTTTTATTTTCCCTCTCCTCCTTTTTTTTATTGTTATTATTATGATAAAAAAGTAACAGTAATTATTTATTTTGTATTTATTTTAATAGACATATTATTTAGCCATCTTATTTACGTAGGGTTGTGTGATGTATACATGCGCACGTATGTAAATTAGATTACGACGCTGAAAAGGAGAGTCACTCTATCTTTAAATTCTCACAGAAACATGAATAAATATTAGAGAAGTGCTGGAGTAACACAGAGTGAATCGGGTCGAGAGAAATGCATAGGTAGCTAAGAGGGTGTGTGGTGACTAGTTCAGTGAATCAAAAATTTCAACTAATCAGGACAATTAAAACAGACTTCAAACATAACATGCTATTTATCTTCCTCCCACAAGGTAAGATGTGACACAAGGTCGAGAATACTGGATTAGAAAAGCCAGCGCCCGAAAAGGTGAGCACTCTGGCCTATAAAAATACCTGGGCAGCCCCGTCGGCATTCCCCGGTAGGGGCGCCTCAGGCAGTAAGCGATAAACTTACTCCACTCCAAAGAGTGGAGGCAAAGCCTGGAAGGGTGGACCTCCTAGAAATGCACAGGACAAACCCACAGACTGACGGATCAACACCCGAAGGCCAAGACGATACCGGTCTATAGGGTGTAGTATCCATCAGAACAGATACTACACTCTTATATGGGCAAACAACATAATCCCAGAAATAAGCTATATTTAACAGGTATTTAATGTTATTAAAGTATACAAAAAAAATGTATGCTTATATGTTTCATATGAACATGTTTCACTCATAAACTAATACACCGACCATGAGGAATTTTGAAACACAGCTACTGGGTGCATTTCTTGGCCTTTTGGCTAAGATCAAAGTGTAGTATCTGTTCCGATGGATACTGCACCCCATAGACTGGTATTTTCTTGGCTTTCGGGGCTTGATTTATGCCGGTCTATGGGTCTGTCCTGTGCAGTTCTAAGAGGTCCACCCTCCCAGGCTTCGCCTCCTCTCTTTGGGGAGGAGTAAGTTTATTGCTTACTGTCTGAGGCGCCCCTACCGGGGAATGCCGACGGGGCTGCCCAGGCAATTTTTTAAACCCCACTTTCCCGACCCGATCTTGGGTCACATCTTACTTGTGGGAGTAAGATAAAAACTGGCCTTGTGCCTAACTCCTGGAGAGGAGTAAATCAATACTGGGTGCAAAGGTGGTCAAAATAATGTGTTATATTAAGTTTAATGTAGTTTAATGCAAATAGTGTCAGAAAAGAATATGCATCAGACATGTATTCAAAATATTCCCCAAATGTTAGTTTGTGTGTAGCATTTGAAAGTGGTGTTACATACATCCTTTTAAATGAACATTAAAATATTTCAGAATTGCATTAAATTTGACCCATAGTCATTAGAGCTAGATTCCCTTGGTTTTAATTTCTCCTTTAGAACTATTTAGCCTTAGCTGTTCAGCTGAGACATTTTCTAGAATCAAATGTAATGGATTTTGATCAAAATTGAAATAAGGATTGGAGACGTAATGCTTGGCCTCATTTTACCTTGATTTAAACTTCGTAAAGGGCCATAACGGTTGTGGAAACTGTTATATTCGAGAAATTAAGTTTACCGGTTCTAAAACTGGTATTGGTATGTCTTAATATTTAGAAAGGTAGTTATGTATGGATATATATATATATATATATATATATATATATATATATATATATATATAAATGAACCACTGTATAGTGTAGGTTTTTCACAGATACTTTAGTCCAATAACTTTTTAATCTTTGTGAATTTTTTCTGATGATTTTGTAATGTTGCGGAGATGATATTGACATAAAAATGTTGTTTGGCACAAGACAAATGAAACGGACCGTTAAAAATATATCTCACAGAAATGTTATGTTTTTTGGAAATGTGAAAAAAAATATAATAAAATAAAAACATAGTTATTGGAATATAATGTGAACCTCATATATATATATATATATATATATATATATATATATATATATATATATATATAGGAACTCTCATAAACTAATCAACGGATAGTTATAAATTTTGGAATATATATTCTTAAATATACGGTGGGTTAGATGGGTACATTAATTTTTTGTAAATGTTAAGATTAAATATTTTTTATGATTTATTTTTTTCTATGAATCGATCATTATTAATTTGGGAATATATACTCTCAGCAATCCGATTAGTAACATAGACAGATTATTTTTCTTGTAAACTTAACAATTTAGAGGATGCGTACACTCAAACTCACCAGCGCTCCTTAAAACTTTAAAAATAAATTAGATTAAAAAATGTGAAAAGAATTGGTCCTGTATCAAATTTTTAGTTATATTAAGTAATACACTTTTAAAAGGGTCGATGCGCATGTGTGAGACTCAATAATATGTATGTCCTTGGAAAAATCTGAAACTATTAAACTTATCATTATGAATTATAGAATATATATTCTAGACGACAGCGTATGTAACGTAAGCACACTATTATTTGTTTTAATATACCATTTAAGAGAGTCCAACCGAAACTGTACACTACCCTAATAGAAAGCAACACCATATTAACATTTAAAACTAATGCTATATGAAATGCTTATACCCGTCTTCGGACGGTTATTTTACTAATTACTTATCAAATTAATAATTAACGAACGCATTATTAACGTAATACAGTTAAAATTAATTAAATAGCGACAGATAAAGTGAACCCTTCATTAACTCTAAAACATACTCGACTAATATATATATATATATATATATATATATATATATATATATATATATATATAGTGTGTATTTATGCAGCAGTTTCTCTTTAATGCAAACAGTGGTAAAAATAGCAGATTTTTTCTGCTTCATGAAACTTTTATTTTTTCTATATTTCTGATGGTCTTTTTTGTATTAAAATTTTTTTTAATTGATAAATTTTCTATAGGTTTTACAGGTCTCACGAACGTTTTCGATATTTCGTCGAATCATCCTTATGTGTCATATATATATATATATATATATATATATATATATATATATGTATATATTATTACATAATAATATATGTATATATTATTACATAATAATGTTACATAATATATATATATATATATATATATATATATATATATATATATATATATATATATAAATCATAGTTTGTAATAACTTCTATTCCCGTTTTACTTTTCTGGCATGTTATGTTGTTTCAATCTTCTCTAAATTATTAACCCTAGTACCGTTCTGGCGGCATAATCAGCCTCATTATAATTAGTTTGAACTATATCTTTGAATTATTTCATAGAAGCATTCTTTAATACCTACGAGTATTCTGCTCCCTCTTACAGGTTTATATATTTGGCCAACACTATCTACGGGTCAAGAGCTTTCACATAATTGTTCGTAGAACCAGTGCAGTGAATGTTGTATTTGCGTATCGATTCGATTGAGAAAAAAACTCAAATCAGCAGTTTCTCTTTACCAATAAAAACTCCAGGAATATTGACTTCGAATATTGGCGCGTAGTATAAAAACACATACACATTTGGTTTTCTGTCTCTTTCTTTCAGAGATACCACATATGTGTGCGTCACAAACCTGTTTAGCATATTTATGGAGAGAATAGTCTCGACAAACGCACTACAAAACACAACGCCCGGTCAAGTACACACACAGCGCTCAATGAAGGCACATGGACACAAGTTCATAGTGCTTTTCTCTCTACATAGTAATTCGTGTGCTGGTACTTTAGTCAAGGTACCTGAGTGTCTCTTTGTACAGTTTATGAGGGTTGTTTATATCTTATCAAGTTTATTTTGTAAAGTTTCGGATATATAATAAATTTCAATACATTGTTTCGTCATTCTGAATTATTTTATATATAGTATCGCTTTCACCTCTCTTTGTTTGATGGTCTTCGTTTGCAAAATGCTTAGGCATTCAGAATTTAACCTGACAGTGACGTATTATTATACTTTTCGATTAGGTAGTTATAACTTTCCGTTGTTTTAATTTACATGTGGTATTCACTAGAGTATAAGCGCCAAATTCAGTCGATTTACAGTACTACGCTTATTTGCAACGTCTGTTAACCATTAGTTTATAACTAATAATGGTCGTTGGATTTCTCTGTAATTTGAGTTGCAAACATACTCCTCAGAATTCAAGTACTCTCCGTTTTCTTTTAATGGATGATCTCAATCCTCGCTGTTTAAAGGAGGGGTTATACTATAGGACTTTTCTTGCCTACCTATCCCAAGAGTTTCGGTTCTCTTGGATGCGTGGAATTTTTTATCTATATTTTTGGCTTGATTTCTCGCTATGTTATTCTATATCTGCGGTTTAGTATTACCCGGTTATGATGATTTTTTTCATGATATTTCATATCTTTTAATGGCTGCTGTCTTTTTGTATGTTGTCACTCCTCCTTTTCATTCAAATCTCTATTAATGTTTTTACCGAAAATTTCGAAACCGTCTGAGAGGTGAAAGCGATTCAAGTATTTGTATGAATATAGTTTTCTTAATATTCACCATTCCTTTAAGATTTTTGCCTATTTCCATGTATTTTCTCAGTTTTTATGCCACCCTTTTCATCAGCCTGTGTTCATCAGAGGTGAATTTATTTCTACAACCTGACACTAAAGGTTAGAGATTCATTAGGTGCATTACCATCATATCTAAAAGAATCAGCGCGATGGGTGCATATATAGTTTAGTATAGAAATACATTTGACTCTGAAAAGTCAGTAAGATTGAATGAAACCATGGCATGTCGATGATAATCATATAAAATAGTAATGTATTAATATAACATCTGTACTTATGGTATCGAGCAATTTCCCATTAAGTATATACCCCGTTTAAATACTAATGAGTCATCGATCATCAGGGCCCAAATGCCACTCGAAGGCGAAGTTTAACGAGCTTAATAGAATTGGAAATAATAGGTAAAATGAACAGAATGTGATTACTTAAGAAGATGACTCGACAAGTATTTGATAAATTGGATTATAACATGACCATGTTGTAATCAGAAATGAAGCAGCTCCGTGATATTGTTTTACACAGATTTGAAGATCTTGGAAATAAAATTTATTAATATATTTTTTTCTTTATTTGTAGGTACAAGAAGGAAGAAAGAAAGGAAGACAGCAAACTGACAAACATTGTAATATATATATATATATATATATATATATATATATATATATATATATATATATATATGTGTGTGTGTGTGTGTGTGTGTGTGTGTGCGTGTGGATATATGTGGGCAGGTTGAATATCAAAGTTTTGGAGAAATAGACCACATTAATCAATAGCAATCCGTCTATCTGTCAAGGAATACAATGTTTCCCGTATATCAGCGGACATTTCGTTTTTTTTCAAATTACTCAATCAGGGAAGAAGGAAATTGCATAGACGTAGGGAGGTTTTCGTAATCTCCATGTAAAACTCGACATAATCTATATCCGAACAAATTGCACTATTGCTCTGTTCTTCGTATTGTATATAACTTTTAAAAGAATCATTCACGTTATTTAAGTTTATTTCCTTCACACAAGTTTCTCAACGTCGCTTTTATAGTTGGCCTACGTTTTGGTTGTTTTGCCATCCCGAACTCCGTCAAGCGTATTATACATTTACGATAGTGTCTTTTTCTATGAGTTAAATGCACAAGCAAATAGATACTCAATCCAGTCGCACATTATTTTTAGCCTGAGAGCATCGTATAATGACTAACGAACATATAATAGACTACGCCAGGTGGAGATAATACCTTTAACTATTGTCTCATGACAACAGAACGGATACTAAGCAACAACCTAAAAAAGGCTGATGTAATGCCTGGGGGATGGAATCATGACAACAAGAAGATACTACACCACCCCCTAAAAAAGAGGATGTACTGATAGTGGGTTAATAACAACAGTACATAAACTACCCTATGAATTGAGAATTAAAAGATAGTACAATAGTTCATTAATACACATGATAATATAGTTGCGTCTTTAGACGGACAAACACAAAATTAGAAATATACTTAGTTTGATCGTGTGTATGTTGTGTTCGCGTACTTAAATCCGATGGAATAATCGTAAATAAAGTATACACGACTGGACGGCAAGGGAGCAGATCTGCTTACAGATAGTCGAGATGTAAATATTAACGTTGAGAATAATAGAGTTCAAGAATGACCAATGCAAATAATGATAGCGGATGTATCAATAATTGAGACAACAATACTGAGTCATATACTGACAATTTGTAAGTCTAACTTTTTTCTTTCTCTCTTCATGTTTAAAATGTACTATGGGTGTTTCTTTCCCTTGCTTTGTTTTGTGTAATCCAGTGATATTTAAAGTGGAATTATCTACTAAAAGGATACAGAGTATTATATTTTCAGTCTTTAGTGCCATATACGTACATCTCTTTAAATAATACATTTAATTCAAAATGTAAATATCTAAAATGATACTTATGTTGCATGTGGGAGGTCGTAATCCATCCCAGTCTTGGTCAGAGTGCCAAGACCCGATTCGGATATTACAGGTATGGGCCCAGAAACGAGAGTAAGCACGTGATCGCATTCCATGATCGGAGGTTTTTTTTTTTACGGAAGTTCTGATCAGTTCGAAAAAGTTTCACTAGAAAGCGGACGAGTACAAATGTAAAAAAAATTAAATCGTCCATTATTTTATGCCCTCTTCTCTCTCTCTCTCTCTCTCTCTCTCTCTCTCTCTCTCTGTCTCTCTCTCTCTCTCTCTGATTACTCGTGTCTCTCTCTCCATTCCCTCTGATTATCTCTTGGCATGAAACATAAATCCTGCAATTAATAAAGAACTTCATATATATATTTTTAGTACAAATGTGTTCGTGTCTTAATGACAATAACCAAAGAACCTACCACAGACACTCTGGGGCTTTTATAGAATTTGAACAGAACCAAACCTATCTAGCCGAACTAAGCAAAACACCTAGGTTATTCTTAGTTTAGGGTTAGTTTATGGATAGGTTAACCTTAAACACAATTCCGTTCAAAGTCTGTATAAGTAATGATACTCCTGTGAATTATCTCCACCAGACAAAGCCCCAACTACCAATTGAGAACAACTATTTAAACCCCATAACTGGCCAGTAGAAATCATCATCTCATATCATCATCTTTATTTCACACCAAAACACATACATTACTTGGATCGTGCACTAGCTACTGTTTCTGAGATATCTGTTTTCTGGTGAAAATACTGGCAGGAAGATTTTTTCACCGCCATCTTCATATTTTTGGTGTGGACGGACACTATACGGAAAATAAATGATTAGTTTAACATTAGATATATTTATTGATAGATGTTCGTCCTTACCGTTGCTGAACACCTTGAGAATTCCTGTGCAATTATTTGGAAATGTTCCAAATGTTTCGCCGTATAAGGCGTCATTGGACTTCGCCAAACAATACCCTAAAAACGAAGTTAAACTTGGAACAATATTGTAAAAAATTTAACAATATAAACTAAAACACACACACACACACATATATATATATATATATATATATATATATATATATATATATATATACATACATTCCCCTTTTCCAAATGAAGATGTAATACTTGGGAATATTACCTCCATCGTCTTAAAAAGAAAGAGGTGATTACAACAGAACTGATACTACACTACTCATCCTCATTATAACAACATAAAAAAAAGGTTGAATCAGTTGTGTTATTATTAAGCTTAAACACAATTCCGTTCAAATTATGTAGAAGTACCGACACTCCTGTGAATTATTTCCACCAGACGAAGCCCCAAATACCAATTGCGTAATTCTGTGAAAGTGAAAATGGATAATCAAGTAAAAGAGGAATGTAGAATGTGCGTACATGATATGAACTAAGAATTCTCAATTAGGATAAAGTACGATGATGTTATTTGAATTGTGCGCGTTTGTTTCAGCTGTTGAATTTAGCAGCGTTTTCAGAAGGGTAAGATATATTTAGGTATGAGGAAAATAATCAATTATGGATTTAGCGTAATCGTAAAACAATGTTCATAACTACTTACGAAATTTGAAAAAACGTTACGTGTTCGACATCATTAACAAACAATACATTCACTTAAATAAATATGATACAAAATACGATGTGTGTAAATCTAAAAAAAAATCGTAACATATATTTAAAAAAGTAATGTTTTTCGATTAAAAATCATCGTTATAACTTGTAGGCTGCGATGCAGGTTTACAGGAGTTATGTGTCGCTTTATTTACTAACGATATAAATTAACACCCAATACATTCACTTAAGTAAATATGATACACAATACGATGTGTTTAAATCTTTAAAAAATCGTAACATATCTTTGCAATGCCGAGAACAGACACTGTACTTTCATCTTAGCCAAAAGGCCAAATGAACTATAAAAATTATATAATATACATTTGTAATTTGCATTGTCGTATTTTCTTTATATACACAATGGTTTAGACGATATTAACACGTCTAGTGTTGCCAGAATACTGACAAGAGATATTAAACTTTAATCTCAGCCAAAAGGCCAAACGACTATAAAAATGTTTCTATGACTAGTCATTGTTTAGATGAATAACACAAACTGATTCAACCTTTTATTTTAGTTTGTTGTAATGAGGATGGGTAGTGTAGTATCGGTTCTGTTGTAATCACTTCTTCCTTTTTAAGACGATGGGGGTAATATTCCTAATCATTACATTTTCATTTGGAGAAGGGAAATGTTTATATATATATGTATATATATATATATATATATATATATATATATATATATATATGTGTGTGTGTGTGTGTGTGCATGTGTGTGTATTGTTATAGCGCTGATAAAAAAGAGAATCTTTGCTGGAAATTTTGTCTTATCTGACACTATGTTTATTCCTCTTTAAGCCGATTGTATGAGACTATCTCATCAGATTGGCGGAATATCCTTTGGGCAAATAAATCCAGACAAATTCACATTGAAGTGAATATGTAGTTGATGAAGTTCCCTAGCGAACGCGCACTCTTAATAATCAGGAAATCATTAACCTACAATTCTCCCGTTTTTCTACTTACATGGCATTCGTTCAATGATCTCATCGTAACGACGCGCCGATGTTCTCCAAAGAAACGTTAGTAGTGTAATGAATACCGACTCGCAATACCGATCTGTGCACTCAAAGAGGTTATTAACCTGGGTGGCGTTGTTGTGAACTTTTTCCAAAGCACAAGTGAGCAATGAAAATGTTAAAATGCATATATATATATATATATATATATATATATATATATATATATATATATACATATATATGTATATGCATACACCCACCCCCACACATACACTTACATACATGCATACATGCATACATACATATACCAATTGCATTAGTGTACCCGGTGTAGGCGGGGGGTTGTTATACTTTCATTTTTATATCGCATGATGTTTGTTAGTCGTTTATTGGGGTTTATATCTGTTTGTTTGTTTTACCAAAATACGTTCCACAATTGTTGTCTAAATGTTATAATAAATCAAATCGATTTTGTTTATTATAGAATTTATTTGATATATTTTTCAATCAGTGTACACATAACTCCGACACTATTGTGTAAATAATGTTCTTATTACATTTAAATTGATCTGATGTATTATCAAATTATAAGATTACATCGCAAACATATTTCATATTTGTTTTTAATAATTTTTCAATCATCAGCTGGATGGTGTCCTGTCCATTTCTTGGAAAATAGAGGAACTCAATAAACTATTTCTCTCTTCCCTGAAGTTCATATAATTCATTGTAGTCGATGTGTTTTTTAGAGTAAATAAAAAGTTTATTTTATTTGCCTTTATTCCATATATTTAAACTATATAACGTAAATAGTATATTCCCGAAGTATTTCTTTTACTATCTTTAAACTAAATTAAGCTTAATGTAGTCAACCTTATGGACTATTTCGCCTACCAGATATTTTTCAAAAGTTCATAATGATCAGTGAAATAGTTTCGGAGTGAATCCTGTGCATACAAATATATAAACAATGGACAAATACCCGTTCTAGGACGAATCAAACTAATTCCCCGGGCACAACAGTTTTGCGCCAATTGTATAGCCCCTTTGAAAAGGTTATGTCCCCTAACGAATATTAAAATCTAGATATAATAATAGAAAGCACTATGTCTAGAAACTTTATTCTTATTTTGATCGAAATCAATGCATGATTTTAATTCTAGAATATGTCTACAATTAAACGGTATTCAGAAAAAAATAAAATTCAAGGAATATTGCTTGATAAGTAGCTAATGACTATGGATCAAATTCAATGCAAATCTGATATCTTTTATTTATTATTTATTATTTATTATTGTGCCCATGTTGTTCCCCCCTAAAAACTCATTGAACTAATCGAAAACAACAGTTTGGAAATGTTCATGAATTGATGTCTAATACCTATTAAAATGATACAACAATCGGAGATATTTGTAATTTTCACGAAGGCCTTCCACCTCCTTTGTACATCTTTTGTATTAAACTAAATTAAATTAATTATCGCCCACAGTACTACTCCTTTACTCTAGCAGCTGTATAGCAACATTCGTAATGATCGGTTAATTAGTGTGTGAATCAATCATGTCCATACAAATATATAAACATACACACATGCTTAACTTTATATAGATAGAGATATACACATATGCAATAATTGGTACGAATAATGCTTATATAAACCTACACAGAAATATGCATGTTACCCTCCTTTAAGAGATAGTAATAGCCTGGTCAATTTTAAGTGAAGTGAAACACGCAAATTGTTGTGTAGCCTGCCGTAAGAGTATTTACATTGTTGACATTAATACTGTTATAAATATGTACGTATATTTTATGTGATATGTGTATAGCATATAGTAACATTTACATGGTGCCCCTCTCGTAAACTGACCCCAACTTTCGATAGGCCTTATTTCTAAGTTTTTTGTTATGATTATATAAAAATATGGTGATAACTGGTAGATGGTGTTTAAAACATAATATAAAAGCATGAGAGTATTTTACTTTATTCTCATGACCTTCATTCATCTTGCTGTGTGAGTTTCTTGAGGTGTAACACGAATTTGATCCTAACATGATATCAAACTAACCAACGTAAAGCTATCACTTCTTTCCTTATGGCTTCGTTTAGTTCCGTGATGGTCTTGGGTGTATATACACACCTCGGGGCAGCGGTAAGGGCTGGGATGTGTGCTGTCATCTCAAAATTATTCTCTAAATTTGTCACACAGTTTCCAAATTTTGTTTGAGCTCGGAGAGGTTTCATGTGTGAAAACATGCAGAACTTTACAATAAGCGAGGAGTACAAGTCTGCAACTCAGTTTTTCGCACAGTGTTTCGGACTTTGAGGTAACTGACTCGCTCTCGATAACTCAGCTATCAATGGATTCAATCGGTTCTCCGTTGTCCCATAGTTCTCAATGTAGGCGATCCAGTAATAAATGCTCCCATGCAAAGACACTTTGTTGCACATTTTTATTGATGCACGAAACTGCCCTGCATTTGCCTGAACTAACTTTTGTTGTAGTTATATTTGACGCTATATATACATTGATGCAGCTCCCAGTGAAACCGCGGTGAGCCAATAGGTGTTGCTTCCGCTATGTTCTGTAAAATAATAGTGATTGATGAATTGATGAAACATATATGATAACACGTGTGCACTGGACATGTTTCTGGTCGCACTGTGCATTATATATATATATATATATATATATATATATGTATATATATATATACGTGAGTCAGTTTGCAAAATGTATGTTTGTATATCAATAAAGGACATCTAAATTAAGGAATAGTTTCTGACAAATCTGTTAAACAAAAGACTTTGCCGCGTAAACACAACTCATTGTCAGAAGAGTAGAGCTAGTAATACAAACATGAAATGGTTGACCGTTGAGCCCACCTAGTAACTCTATCATTGATTCATATGACGAACCTTCTATTCTAAGTTAGGACTGCAACTAGACAACTTCTTATCCAATTTACCCGTGTGACCTTATTAAACATAAGCAATGATATATCTACGTGTGTGGGTAAGGTAAGGCTTGGATAACATTTCGCCAGTCGTACCTGTGTAACAATATGTAGATGTGCTGTGTAAATGTCCAAGGTAAGGTTAACAATTAATTTCCCACTTATAATTCGGTTAGAATATATGTGTCCCGCCTGGATGTCAGAGAGTTGTAATGTCGTTAGTCTAACGTGACGATGAACAGGATTATTTCCCTCGTTCTCCAGAACCAGCAGAGTAAGAGAAAGAAAAAGAGAAAGAGAAAGAGAAAGAGAGATAAGGAGAGAGAGACTAAGAGAGAGAAAGGGTATGGTTGTTTTGTTTGCAGCTGCTTCCATCCATGGAATGTTCTGGGTGTTTTATGCGTATACATGTATGATATAACGAGATTATAGCACCCCCAAAGAGATTTTTTTATCCAATAACAGTTGTGATGTGTGACAATTCTTAAAAGTTGTTGTTGATACGAAGAAGAAAAAGAAAAGAAGAAGAACAAGTAAAAAGAAGAAGTAGAATATATAGTCTACAATGATAGGATGAGGAGAACATATGATTGTTGGCTGCTACCTCACAACTGTGACTACAGAAATTAAATGAGCTATTTCTGCAGACAGACTCGACGCACTGTGTGTATTGCAGAAAACACCAGCCACATTAAAACGGAGTAACATATTTTATTTTGCCAAATCGCTTTACACGTAACTGTATGAAACGGTATCACTGCTAAGCAGTGTGTAACATCTGCGTGCACGATTTGAAGTCATCTTTATTTCAGAAAAATATTAAATCAGCGTTCTTGATGCGGAATAGAAAATAGCCATTTGCCAAATAGAAACTTGTGGAAGCACATCAAAGAAGATGAGTACAATGATTTCAAACTGAAGGAACAACGTTGTTGGAATTAATATTGACAATTATAATCAATTTAGAACGAGGAACGAGATGAAAGTAATGTTGAGTCAAATTATGGATAATCAGAATGGAATTAATCACATGCGTGCACCATGTGAAAGCTTACTTTCGAAATGACTCCATTTGATGGTCTCGGAAACAACGCTAACGTACACATCCATATCCCGCTCTTTTTCTCTCTCTACATCTCTCTCTCTCTTTCTCTCTCTCTGTCTCTGTCTCTGTCTCTCTCTCTCTCTTTCTCCCTCTCTCTCTCTCTCTCTCTCTCTCTCTCTCTCTCTCTCTATATATATATATATATATATATATATATATATATATATATATATATACTATAAACATTGTTTCCCGTTAGGTCAGACATTAAGCTCGTGTATAATTGTTTTAATCGCGATTAAGTGAGTTTGCAAAGCCACTTAATTTTTTTTTTCAAATTAAAAGACAACATTTACTCTCTTTATCTCTCTGTGCATCTGTTTATTATTGATACTCTTGTAGTTCCATGTCTTTCCTCGTTAACAGAAAGAGAAAAACGGTGATGAAGAGTAAGTGAAAGAAAAGATTACAGAGAGAATATCAATACTCGACACCTTCGCCGTCGCCGGCCTATTATCTTCCCGATATCTCTTTTCGGCATTATGAAAAGAAGAAGATAAAGATGTTGATACTTTGTTACGAAAGAGCGAAAAACGGAAGCGTGAGTGATGAACATTATATGTAAGATGAGTTTTCATCAAAAAAAATCCAATGTCAGAGGTTGACAATGATAGACAGAAACGTAGTAACATATTAATACCTCGATGAGTTAATTGCAAATTATGTTTCATAATGTTTAATTATTACAACTAAGGTGGGATTTTTTGTAACCTAAATCAATCTAACAACTGAGAAATACATGATAATGTATGCTTTGTGATATTATATAAGTAAAACGCCTCAGGGAAACAGACGTTGATTAACTCAACTGTAACAGATATATATATATATATATATATATATATATATATATATATATATATATATATATATACTTGCGACACAAATCAAAATTATGGCAGATTCCTCGGCCAATCCCCCCTACCCGAAACTAAGATTTTAATTCGGAGTATTGAAAGGATCTACCGAAGGATATCCGGACATAAGTTGTCTGTTATATTCAACAATACTTGTCGGCAAGAGCAGGTGCCGCTAATATATATATATATAATATATATATATATATATATATATATATATATATATATATATATATATATATATATATATATGTATATATATATATATGGTCTTGGTAGTTTCTCAACCATTTAAACTATATTAAAAAAATGAATAAAAAAATAAAAAAACAACCTTAAGTCCCAAGTCGTTCAGTTGAAAATCACTCATGTAAGTCAATTTAACTTTTTCAGTTATTATATTAGTTTGCTTCTAACATTATTTAAGGGATCATCAGTTATTTACCATGAAAAACTGTTTCGGGAATTTAAAAACAAGACAGTATTTAATTTTATTGCTTCCCAGCAGAGTTTATCAGACCCCACTTCCCTTAAAAGACACAAACATAAACGTTCCGTATACTAAACCTAAGTTTTGTTCCGTATAACTGTTTTGCTAACTTATATTAGTTATTAAAAAAAGAAAAAGTCCTCCTGTGTTGTTCGTCTGTCTAATAAAATTTATCCGTTACTTACAAAAATGTTGCTGTATTTTAAAGTGTGTAGACGAATCCATTAAAAATGTTTAAATTATATATCTATACATATATATACTTTTAGTCCTTTGTCTCCCCTCCTCCGCCTTCTCCTCCTTTGTTGTTCAATTCCTTGACATCAATTTCAAATAAATATTAATCCTCCTTGTCAACTCAAAGCGTTCATCAGCTTAGCTGGCTATTTTTCTCTTTCTTCTTCTTTTTTAACTAACAGCGCCTCCAACCGGCGTTCATAAGCCAACTGTCCATCCTATCTCTCTTTCTTCTCCTTTTTTAAACTCACAGCGTTTCCAATCGGCGTTATAAGCTAACTGTCGATTTTTTCTGTTTTTTCTTCTTTTTTAACTTTTTCAACATTTCTTTTCTTCTTCATCCCTTTCTACTGTCTATTAAACGTAACTATTTTTTATATAATTAGTATAGGTGTTATATATACGATTATACATATTCTACATTATTTTTATTTATATTCAGATAGCTTTGGATTTTCTCTATCAATTTACTTTGATTAATTTGATAAGACTTAAAAGCATCAGGATGGCGAGCAATTGCCTTATTTAATTGTCTAAATATTTTATTCTGATCGCCACCTTGTTTAATCATTCTTATTATTAGGTCAGAAATTGGGGGCATAAAATCTACCAATTTAAAGGTAACACGAGCAATCCTCAGAAAGTCGGACATAATACCCCCGTAAAATATATACACAGGGCAGCTACTATTTTTATGTGACATCCGTACGATACGAAAAGAAAATGAATTTCTTTCATCAAACATTTCATCATCAATTTTTATATCCAAATCAAGAAAAGTAGCTTGTGTTCCCTTATGTTCACAGTTTAATTTTAACTCTTTAGGATATATGAAATGTTTAGTATTTGCAAACTCATCGCTATCATTAATGCAAACAAGGTCGTCAATATATCGCCTACATCCATGATAACTATACGCTCTAGATATATCGTTTTTTATTAATGATGATATATACATATATTCAAGTCTATGTAAATATAGATTTGCCCAAAATGACGAAGGATCCAAACCCATTGGAATACTTATTGTTTGGAGTAGTACTTTATTTCCTATTTGAAAGTAACTCTCTTTTATAAGGTGACTTATAAGCATTGTCAGACCAGATTTGGACAAACTCGTTCTTACCATTTTTAGTTTTACACCAAAATGCTTTAGATTTTGCAAAGTCTATGTATTTACCTTTTTTTCCTGCAAAAGCTAAATCTATAGTATTACCTAACTCTTTAATAAGTTAGTGTTGTTTTTGTTTTACTGGCGATAGAACAGTTCTGTTCTTTAATATTTTCCACTCCTTAAGCTGTTAAAAATATGCAGAATATTTCAATCAGTCGCCTAAAGACGTGTCGTTATTTTCATTTTATATATATATTTATTAATTAATTTACGTACATAAAAGAATTCGATGGGCACGTGTTTCTGGCTATCAGCTGTCATCAGCATGGCTTGGGAAAGATTTAACCCTCGATGTAAAATTCTATCGTCTGATGCGTTCTATATACATATAGTTCTTTATATATATATATATATATATATATATATATATATATATCCCTTTTTTTGTTTCATTTTACATCAATTAAAGTATTCAGAAATAAAGGGGGCCCCTTATGAGACTAACACTTAATCCCATATCAGATACATATGTATTCGTATATGTTATTAAAGTTCTCCCTTATCTCTCAAATGTTGAGTTTTTAAAGAAGTTGAAGACAAGAATTCATCTAATCTGGTAAAGTATCCGGCTTCGTGCCGTTATTTGAGGTTGGATTACACGGAGAAGGTGCACTATTCCACGTATTAGCTAGTGTATAGCCGTGTTGCGGGGATCTTATTTGTGCTGTGAATACTATGTTATTTTGAATATTTAGTCAGCGTTTACTTGTAGGATAAAGGATCCTCATGTTATGTTGTTCTGACAAACCCTAGTACATAAAGACCGAAGACACTCGAGGATAGTGTCCAGTGGGTAATTCAAACTCTCTAATGTACATATATATATATATACATATATATATACACATATATAAATATATGTATTTATATATATATATATATATATATGTATATATATATATATACATATACATATATATATGTATTACTATTTCATGTATACACATAAGATTGTATAAGGGGATATAATTTTTAATGTATCGATGTTATGTATTTACTTCAACAGTGTTATATATATATATATATATATTTATATATATATATACGTGTGTGTGGGTGTATGTGTAAGTTTTTCTATTTTTCTAGGATCACAATAGTGTGAAATATATATGCATACATTTTACTATTGTTTTATTCTGAACAGGTACATACATTTTTAATGAACACATTATATATTACCTATTTATATTATATACCTGTATAATATGTTCGTATATTTGTGTCATTTGTTTTACTTCAGTAGTTCCCTGACTAACTCTTTATTAAAACGAAACACAGACATGTATGTGTAGCTTATTTTACGTATGTGTATTACATAATACTAATATATATATACATATATATATATGTATATATGTATATATATATATATATGTATATATATATATATATATATATATATATATATATCTCTATATATATATTTAGAAAACGCTGTTTAACATAACAGAATTACTCTGATTTATCATACTTTTTTAAAAAAATTACGATTCGTCTAATATTTTTTCTGAGTCAAAAATTTAAAAAATAGTGAGTGTCTTATAAGCATAACGAGCATTATCGATTCGTCGTCGAATCATTATAAGGTGACAAAAAATGCACAAACAGCTGGAGAAAAGAAGAGAATAAAAAAGCAGATACTAACAATATGTTAAGTCGTTAAATGTCAAAACAAAAACAAAAAGGTGTAGTTCCAGAAGAATGTTAATTCCGCAACACCAGAATTAGCGTCACATGAATACATTTATTTACGTTAAACATTCTAAAATATTATTAATCGTGTCGTAAGTAATGCGATTATCGTAGGTTGTTTGATTTGAATAAATATAGCTTAAAGTATTTTTCATTTTCCAAATTAGTTTCAGAATGACATATTATGGATTCTAAATGATTTCAAATTGAACTATAATTTACCAGGTACATGGTGGGCCTACAAGAAAAGTCAGTGGTAGTAACACCAATGTAGATATAAGAGTTATTATTATTATTATTATTATTATTATTATTATTATTATTATTATTATTATTATTATTATTATTACAGTCGCATACTCCCAAGAGGCATATGAACTCAAAGATAACATTAGGGTTTTCCTCATCTTTAAGGGGTTTTGAATGAATTTAAATTGTAAACTTTCTTCTAAAACTGCACCGGTTTGTTGTTTAACGACTTCACGTTCATTTTTCGGAGGAGGGTATAGTGTAGTATGTTTTCCGTTGTCATGAGACCATCGTCTCAGGAATTACTTCTATCTTTGGAACTATAGTATATATTCGTTCGTCATTATATCATCCTCACAGGCATTTCCTCCTTTTTGTGGGGCAGTGTAATATATGTTCGTTTGTCATATATACTAGCAACATTTCATACGTAGTAAATATAATGATCGGTGCTATTTAAGATTGCATTTTTAATACTATTTCTAATCTTGCTTATAAATACACAGTCACAAAATCTTCACCCCTTAAATGTGATCGTATTCTCGGACTGTTTAGGTGTTGTTAATTGGTTTTATGGATATCATCGCAGGCTATGGAATCAGCAGATATATTATGTTCAATGGAACACAAATGCCATCTAGAAACGTATGTAATACTGTCTTTGCAGCTGTGCATTACATAATAATGTTCGCAATATATAGTTCATAAATAGTGGTTCATGTCGACAATAACGAACCTGAAAAGGATTGGTATCTCGTAAAACGAACAAACTAAACACAACACATATTCTCTTCTTCTATGCTGACCACACTTCCTTTTGATGACTCTATATATGTCATACTTTCTTTTTACCTGAATCCATATCTCACTTTGCTTCATTTCCCTTCTTTTTTTCTTTCTATCTCTGCAATCGTCGTTACGTGTTTTCATTTATTACATTAATCTTTACACATTTCGGACATTTTCATGAGTGTTGATCATTTTTAATTTTGGGATCAGTCGTATTACCATTCTCATCTTGATTGTTATATTAACAACGTTTCCGTCGATATAACCTCAAAACTCAACTTTTCATTTAATCAACGGGGACACATTGTTGTAGAGTGTAAATTTGGAATTCCTAGTTATTATAGCCTGAGTAAAGATGAAACCTGCCATCTTCAGAGAACTGTAAAGTAAATGTCCATACGGTCAATTTTAGTATGTATTTTAGGGCCATGGAAATTATCCTATCAATATATGTAGTATCACTACTTATTACTATAGAATTATCTAATATCTAAAGAAAACTGAGATGTTATTTATTTGTTTGATCGTTGTATCTGCATATGAAATTCTGTTTCATATGCACTTCACTTCGATTCTTGGTATGTGCTTCGAAATAACATTTTGTTTGAATTCGCTGATATTTTGTCAGCTCAGTTGTTTTGTATTTGTTTTAAAATTGAAGTTAAGTAGTTTGAGTAACTACTCACTAGTTAAACGTCCCCATCCTTCAACACAAAACACCGTAAACGCAAAGGTGTTTTTTTCCGTAGTAAACCGTAATTTCCGTTAATTTCGTATTAAAAGCTAATTACGTTGCTGATAAAAAGACTACCCAAAGTTACGTGTTCAAATTACAATTAATGAAAACATCCACAATTTTCTGTCCCATTACGTTACTTGAAAAACAAAACAGAACTGCACTAATTTCACTTTCAGTTGTTACGCATGGCTGTTCTGGATATATGTCTATTTTTTAAATACTTAGTTCACCGAAAACAATGCAATTCGCCACTATAGACGTAAGAGGCTACTGTGAATTCGGAAGAAAGTTTTGGGGGTATCCTAAATGAGGAGCTGGGGAACGAGATGCTTATTAACATTAGTTTTAAATGTCTGCATGTCGGTACAGCCGGGGAAACAGGGAGCAAGAATGGAGTTACAAAGACCGGCAGATCGAGAAAAGAAGCTATTTGAGAAGAATGTTTTCCGGCATTTAGGGACCTCCACAATGAATGGATATGATTTAGCTGATTGTCGTGTAGGTTGAGTGTGTGTACGTCGAGGGGGGGGGCAGAAAGTTAATCGGGGCACATTAAATTGAAGTACTTGTAAAACAAGCACAAATATGAAACATTGCAGCGATGAAAGTGAGGCTGAAGCTTGGTTCATAGTGAGGGATTAGATTAGATACTCTTTATTAAACATTGTCTAATAGGGGGAGACTGGTAGATGGTGCACCAGACCATATATGAAAACAATCACCCATGCATGGGCGGATTGTGGTTTTGTTGAGGTATAGGATACTGTCAGGTGTGAGAAGTTTTCTAGCACGGTAGAAGAAGCCAACTTCCTTTGCAGCAGCCTTGGCAATTTCTTCTACGTATTTGTGTCAATTAATGTTACATGTGAATGTTAGGCCGAGGAGTTTGAACGTTGGACTCTCAGGTAGGGTGGTATTTACCATTGGCATCTCTAGTTGAAGAGTTTGGAGAGGGTAGGGACCAGTTCAGCAGAGCATTTATTTATTACTATTACTGATATAAGATCAGATTAGAAATATATATATATATATATATATATAAATATGTAGTCAATTAATATAAATACAAGTATATATATATATATATATATATATATATATATATATATATATATAGAGAGAGAGAGAGAGAGAGAGAGAGAGAGAAATATGTAAATATATATATACATAAGTAGTCAATTAATATAATTCAAAGTATATATATATATATATATATATATATATATATATATATATATATATATATATATATATATATACATATTGAGTTGTAAAATACTCGGAATCCGGGGTTTCGAATCGCATGTCCAGTAGTGCATAGTCATATATCTATGCTGATGAGTCCCGATTATAAATGACGAAACGTATACGTACATAGATAATAAACAAAACAAGTATTTATTATTTGTAGCTTCAAGAAAACCCGTCTAGATGGGTACTGTAAGTGTAGTATTAACACAGCATGACGTCGCTAGCTATAAATGCATCGTTCCTTTCATTAAGTTGAACGCTCTTATGACGTCATACCGCCGAATAAACTGTTAAAATTATCACTGTTTATTCGTTATTCAGCGGTAGCCTAGTGGTTCTAGATGTTGGCATTTGAGTTGTAAAGTACTCGGAATCCGTGGGTTCGAATCGCATGACCATTAGTGAATAGTCATATATCTATGCTGATGACTCCCGATCATAAAGGACGAAACGTATGCGTACATAGAAAATAAACAAAACAAATGTGTATTATATATATATATATATATATATATATATATATATATATATATATATATATATATATATATATATATATTTATTATGGAGTATAAGCATTACTTATATTAAACTTTTTACTGATCAATTTCTCTACACTACTATGTGTACGTATCGGTTCCAATATTTTCTTAAATTTTATATTAGGTCGACTTGGGAGGCAAGTGATATTCATGCATTTCTAATTACATCCGTTTTTCTTTTTCTAACGATGTTTTCACTGTATTTTTTGTGAACTACCATCATTCATTGGCTCTTTTGCATATCTTCCTTACATTTCGTACATCATCATAGCTTACCCTTCTTCTTTTCCTTCAGTAATCCTTTTCTTTATTCGTTTATTACTTCCCTTTCTTTTAACACTCACCCTGCTTTTACATTTTATTTACATTTGCAATTTTATTTTCTTCTCTTTGATGTAATACCTTTCTTTCTGTTACCTCCATTTTCTTAAATCCGATTTGTTCAGAACGAGGCTAACTGCATATAATGGTAAAAAAGCGACGTGAAGTGCAAAAATTCCAACAAGTTTTACTTCGAAAATTTACATTCGAAAACCAGCCTTTGGTGAAAAGCTACCTCAACCACGGAACATGCTATCTTCCATTGGCCCTATTACCATAATAAAAACGAAGGAATTGTATTCGGCTGTACGGGCATTATCGTTTTACCGAAATTAATTTCGGTAGAGTCGACAAATCGGACTCGTGCATGCAGTTATTTCGCGCTGAGCTGTCCAATTATCCAATCAGCTTTGAGTAAATCGCATTGGAAATGATGAATCTCGACATGACGGAGTAAGAAGGGGGATGAACACGACATCACTTAGTTATTAAAGCGAGCCGTATAACCAGAGAGAACGAGAAATGTAGAGAAAGGAAACTGTTAGAAAGAGAAAGTTAAAGAGAGAAATGGGCCAAGGGACAAAATGTATTAGGTATCAGATAAAGGAAAACAAGAAAAAGACAATGTGGATAGAAGGAAGTAATATATGTATGTATATATGTATAAATAATATTTGTGATTGTTTATTATATATGTACGTATACGTTTCGTCCTTTTTTTATAATCGGGACTCATCAGCATAGAGATATGACTATTCACTACCGGTCATGCGATTCGAAACATCGGATTACAAGTATTTTGCAACTCAAATCTGACGCCTTAACCACACGCCCAATTTCAAATAGCGAATTAACAGTGATAATTTTAACACTTTATAGGCGGCTTAACGTCCAGAGCGTTCTACTTCTTTAATGGAAGGAACGATGCATTTAAAGCTAGTGACGTCATGCTGTGTTAATACTACACTTACAGTGCTCTACTTTTTTCGAGGAGCGACAAATAATAATATATATATATGTGTGTGTGTGTGTGTGTGTGTGTGTGTGTGTGTGTGTGTGCGTGTGTGTGTACTAGAATCATATCCGGATTCTAATGACTATAGATCAAATTTAATTACAACGTAAATTTTTTAAATTTGCAAATCGGTGATAGTGCTAATATTACCCCTAAATCACGTTTAAATACCCTAAAAAACATGGAATTAAGGGGATGTTTATTAATGAATATCTAATATATATTGTTACGATATCTTAAAAATCGAAAGTATCTGAATATTCACGAAAAGGTTTCGCCCGCCGCTTGATCCCTATGTATAAAACTAAATTAAACTAAATTTAGTCCACGTTGCCCATCCTTAATTTAAGTAGCTGTCTATAGATCATATATATTAATATATATATATATATAGAGAGAGAGAGAGAGAGAGAGACATAGAGAGAGACAGAGAGAGTTCAGAGGTAAACAAATTTACAACGTACATTCCAAGAATTCGACGTAAACAACACTTTTGTGTATGATCATGTCTGAGACAACATGTCTTTTCTCTTCAAACGGATGTAAATAGATATGTCATAGATTGTTTTACATCTCAACTATAATAGTATAGCTCTGGTTGACCTTGTAGTTCTACAATTGAGCTGATTTCATATCTGCAGTATTATCGTTATCGTATGGGTACTCTACTTACGTTTTCCCTCATAAGGTAATGGTTGACTGGCTATATATATATATATATATATATAGTAAGCTATGAAAATATATTTATGGCAATTAAGATACACAGAGGGGGGAGTCTTCAGGCTAAAATGCATTTAAGCCTGAAGATTCCCCCCCACCGGGGATGAAACGCGGGAGCTTAATTGCAAGAAATATATTTCATAGCTTACTACCTACCCCTACTTAAGTATCGCGCAGTGTTGAAGTAAATACTGAAAATTGATACATAAAAAAATTATATCTCCTTATAAAATGTTATGTGGATACATGTGGCTACATGAAATACTAATATATATATATATATATATATATATATATATATATATATATATAATTTGTGTGTGTGTGTTGTTCATGTGTGCAACTAGGAAAAGATGGAAAAATAGAACAATGGAATGGCCAATACATAAAATTCCCAAGAAGAGGAGAGATGGCAATTTTTAAGTGTATACCGGCTGAAAATTGACGAGCCACCGCGCCTTGCCCGGATTCATATCTACACTTTCCCCAAGGATGTTGGCAATTTTCACGTAGTCCCCTACTGTGAATACATGATTCTAAAAGAATCGTTAAAACCAGTGCCAAGAGCACAAAATCGAGCAGGTCCAAAATGTCGTCGCATGCTGGTTCATGCGCATTACATTTTAACGGTGAACATTCAATAAACTGAAAGTATAAAATCTCAGCTGAGGGAATAGAGGAAAGAGCTCTGTAAGTACGCTAAGATAAGAGCAAAACAATTTTCTTTTTTAAATAGCAGACAGTAAAAAAGAAATGAAAGAAAACAATAGTAAAAAGTAAAGGCCAGTCGAATATATATATATATATATATATATATATATATATATATATATATATATATATATATATATATATCAGAAATTTAAATCACTCCTGGAGGTGGAACACTTCCCTGGTTTCCGACCACCTTATTGTTGAGTGTCATTCAGGTTTTTTGCCATATTCGCCAGGCTAGGCACTGCGGGTTCGATGATATTTGACCATAGCTAGATGACCACATACAGTTGCTGCTATTCCCAAATTGCCACCTATCTGCTACTGGCCAGGCTCAACGCTGCTTACCTTAGGTGATCTAACAGGAACCGGTGTGTGAACGTGATTATTTCGTATATATATATATATACATATATATATATATATATATATATATATATATATATATATATATATATATATATATATACATATATATATATATATATTTATATATATATATATATATATATATATATATATATATATATATATGTGTGTGTGTGTGTGTGTGTGTGTGTGTGTGTGTGTGTGTGTGTGTGATAAATGACAAACGGAAAACAGGTTAAAGTGCAGGAGAAAAAAAAAACAAGAGATTTGACTGGTTTCGTTCGTGTTAGCGAACGTCTCGAGAAAAAGTGGAGATTTGGAAATAATGTTATTTTGAAAGGCACACACATGGGAGAAGGAAAAGATGATCCGATTGGACCATATGAGAAGACTTTTAGTGACATTGAAATATGACAATTGGATCACACATTCTTCTTTATTTCTTGTTCTACTTTTTATATTTTTATTTATTTTCTTTTTCTCTTTCACTTTCACACCTACTGAGCTAGTATAGATGAGGTGGTAGGCGGAGGGGTAAAGGCGATAAGAGGGAATAAGACAGAGGAACTAGCTAAGATAAACACACATAAGAGTGGGCATGAAATTGATACACCGAACGCGAGCACCCAAACATTAAGCGGAATATATCAGAAATAGGTCTGCTAATTTGTCTGATATAAAGTTTTATAAAGCAATACAAATCTTAAATGGACAGTGTAGAAAAATATATTTTACAGTAAAACTAATGTAAATGATATCTTATTATGAGAAAAATGTGTTTTTTAAAAGTGTAAGATGATATAAAATACATGTAAGGACAATCCTTAAGTAGGGTTAAGTTTGAGAGAGATGTATTAAAAAGATCTGATTAGTTATAAGACTTGCTATTATCTCAACAATTTTTTAATTTTTTATATAGATATTTTCTGGTTCGGAGGTGAAAGAAATGGTGTGTTCTTATTTAATTGAGTTTTTCGACTATGTCGGGGAGATTAATGTGATGTGGGTAAATAAGGAGTGGGTCATCTATGTATCTAAAGTAGTTGGAATTCTTGGGTAGATTTGATTTGAATGGACCGTTCTCTAGGAATTCTAGGAAAAGACAGGCGATGACTCCGCTGAGAGGAGAGTCCATGGGTAAACCAAATTTTTACTTATATAGTCTATTGTTAAAGGTAAAGTGGTATTGCTGTGTTATTAGATGGCATAGTTGTATGATTTGTGTGGTGGGGAGGGGGACTTTAATTTTAGATTTAATAAGATGAATTTTTAGGAATCTAAGGCATTTAGATATAGGTACGTTACTGTAGAGAGATTTAATATCTAAACTCGACTTAGTGAGGTTATTCATGTTGATGTGTTTGAGTCTTTGTAGCAGGTCTCCGGATTTTTAAAAATGGGTGGGACTAATAGAGCCGAGGAGGTGTTAAGTATTTCTGCTAGTTTTTTTGGCTCAAACACATCAACATAAATAACTCACTATGGCCAGTTTAGATAGTAAATCCCTCTAATGGCCTTAACTTCTCAGTCTTAAGGAAAACAACTAAGAAAAATGCCATTATACATTTTTACTCTGACCACAACAAAAATACAAAGTCCGCAATGATCATAGAATCGTCTCTCACAGCTCTCAGAATGTGCAGCCCTGCCCATCTCCACAATGAACAATCCTACATTCAAAAAACCTACCAAGCTCTAAAATATGCTCAATCCTTCATCCTTAACGCTAAACAAAAAGGCTTCAACATCCACAGCCAAAAAAGACTGACTCCACAAAAATATCTCCTCACAAAATAACCAACACAAATAACACTGACACAACGGAAGAAAATAAACTTTACATAGTTCTCCCCAATAACCCCTTATCTATCTCCTTACAGAAACAACTTAAACCCGACATAAATATAGTAACATCCACCTCTAAAACAATTAAAGATCTACTTAATACCAAACACCGCTCCCGACCACCCCCCCAAAGACACCTCTTCCTCTGCCGGCATTTACAAAATAAAATGTGCCGCATGTCCGATGTTTTGCATTGGGGAAACGTCCAGAAACTTAAAATCTCGCATATACGAACACAAGCGGGACCTCAAACACGACGTTTCCACTAACGGTCTAGTGGTACACAGGAACACTTTCACCCACAATCTAAACTTTTCAGACTGCACTCTCCTCAAAAGCGCGACTATACTCCTTTCATCACCATCGAACATCAACCCCAGGCTCGGATCTTATACCCTAAGCAGACACCTAGCAACAATCGCACTAAAACAATGCAATATATTACACCACTGCGACCCTGATTAAATACCTATATAAAAAAATGTTTGAGATAATAGCAAGTCAATGAGACTTGCTATTATCTCAACAAATTTTAATACAGCTCTTTTTAATACATCTCTATCAAACTTAACCCTACTTAAGGATTTACTGCATTATTTGTCGCCCTACAACTCATGGACGTACATATTTCTACACAGAGCGTCTGTGTAAGTTAGCCATGCTGATGACACAGAGCGTATGGGCCAAGTGGTAGCACGCTGAACTATAGACATCAACATCGAGGGTTCGATCTCTGTGTAAGTTAGCTATGCTGATGACCGCTGTGAGCCAGAAACACGTGTCCATGGATTTCTTTTATGTACCTATAAAATTAATATATATATATATATATATATATATATATATATATATATATATATATATATATATATCAAACAAAAACAATTATTTAAAGATTTGATTAACAATGGTTCCTTTGACAAAAAAATAAAATATATATCTAATACATCACAGTTGTTTAGCTATGGTTTGTTCGTTCATTATTTTATATATGTATTTTAATTTGATTTTCGTCGTCGTAATTCATCGGCTGTCAGTCTTCAATTCATCGTTTGGCATTTTTCACCTCGTCAACTCTCGGGCGCTTCCGTAACCTGCCCGAGCGTTGACGACGCGAGATCGCGGAAGCATGGTGCGTCATCTATAAGAGTACCAATAAAATAAATTATTAATTCGGTACATCAAATTAATCCCTGAATACCGTTCAAAAGGAGACTTCAGCATTACAACTTTTAAACGATGAATCCAAACGCCTTCCCTCTGTTTTTTTTCTCCTACGCTCTATCAACGATCTTCAAAATACAACCTTTTAAATAAACAAAAACTACAAACTTACGAATAAATAATTAAATAAAACACTTAGTAGAATAAAATATAAACCTTCTGTAAAACACAACATAATGAATAATAAATAAAATAAAACTCAATTAATCCCCATCCAACGTATTTTTTCCAAAGAGACATTTCAGTAATGCACCGGGTTTTTTATATCGATTAACGCCATTTCTCATCGTGTTTTAATCTTATTATAGTACACTGACGAGTCCATTGGTATAGACTTTGTAAAATGTAAAATGTCAACTTATCTGGATGAAACTGAGGTACGATTCTGAAATAGGTAACATATAGTTTGCAAATAAATTATTTGTATTAGTTCTATGTCTTCTGTGATCGAGCACTTTATTGATTTTTTTCAACATAACTTGACACAATATATATATAGATATATATATATATATATATACATATACATATATATTTATATATATATTTATATATATAGATTTATATATATATATATATATATATATATTCCATGATAAATGCCAGTATACTGAAATCATATGCCCTTAATAGGGTTAAGATGAAAATTCATATACACTAAATGTACAAAAGCAAGGAAATTCCCAAATTTTTACACTTTTAGTGTCATTAAGGGTATGCGAGCACAACAGGGCTATGTATTTTACTGGTAGGAATTTTTCTTCAGCGCCCCTCACACACTTCATCCACTCATGCATAGAGATTTATACTAATGTGATAATGAAATGGCTTAGTTGATATGTAGTCATATCCTTAATGACAATAAAAGTGTAAACATTTGGGAATTTCCTTGCTTTTGTACATTTAGTGTATATGAATTTTCATCTAAACCCTATTAAGGGCATATGATTTCAGTATACTGGCGTTTATCATGGAATGTCACTACTTTTGTAAAGGCTATGCCTCAAGACAATGGTAATTTTTATGGGTTTTTTGAATTTTCCGGAAAACTAAGGTATATGGTAAACTGAAATTAAAATGCCATCAACTAAACCCTAGAACCTCTATCTCTGCCAAAAATCAGCTGAATCCATCAAATAGTTGATTATATACAGGGTGGCACACACGTACGTACACACGGATAACACAAAATCACTCCTGACCTTTCTGGATCTCTGCGTTGCCTTGACTAATGATGCTAAAATTCGACACACTTATAGAACCTATCAAATGAAAATTGTGTGCAAAGTTTTAAATAATTTGGTTTATTGGTTTTTGAGTTATGACTGATCAAAGAAATGAGATTTCTAGCATAGGTCGTTTTTGAGGTCTATTATGGGATAGAGCGCTATCGCGCCTCCCTTGATATATATATATATATATATATATATATATATATATATATCATAATCATGTTCACCCATTGGAGTTTTTTTTTTTACTTATTTGTATTTTTAAAGATTAGTTTGAAAATTCTTTTACTCTCAGCTTGATACACTTTATTGATACATTGTATTCTTGAAAACATTCGGTAAGATTTTTTTTAATAGTATATAAACGTTTCAGTGTGTAACTAATATGGACTTCATCTTTTAATTATTGTCCACGTAAGTTAATTTTATCGAAAAAGCCCTGTTGAGTTTGATAAGAATTTAAGCGTTTCATTCGCTTGACGGAAAGCTTATACAAGCGTTTCATGGGTTGTACTGTTTCATTAAGTTTGTTTTTCGTTACCAGTTTCCACCTGCGGAGAATTATTGATGAATTAAAACACAAAAACAGTACATCAAATAAAAAGAGAAAATAAGAAAAATAAAAATTGACAAGCTTATTTCTCATCGATCCTCCTCTCCTCTGTGATTCATTTCGACAGCTTGATTAAACATCCTCAGTATAGCTGTTGTTATTTTTCTGGGATGTTTATTTATATTTCTGATTCCAGTTCTGTTTCTTTTATACCTATTTTCGAATTTATTTTCATTATTATTTTCCGGCTCAGATCGCTGAAATGTAATGCCATTTGCGAAACCTTTATAAATGTTCATATAATCAAAACGTGTAAAGATCTATCTAATATTGAGCTCTTTATAAAAATAAAGGTTTTAAGTTCACTTTTTAATATACTTGGCTTAGTTTGATTTATATATATTTATATATATATATATATATATATATATATATATATATATGTATATATGTATATATTTATGTATGTATATATATATATATATACATATATATATATATATGTATATATACGTATCTATCTATATATATATATATATATATATATATATAATATATATTACTTCGATACCTAGTGTAGTTGTAATATTCCACGTAATTTCTGAGTCAATAGCAGACATAGTATTAAGAAGACGTGTATATGTTATATTATGGATGCGGCCCGATATTTGTAGATACGATTAAATCTACTAGTGTGAATTATGGCTCTGGCCAAATGAAGACAATGAGTGCGGGTCGAGCTGACATGCACCGAAGGGGACCGTTATGAGTCAATCATGTTTTTAAAAAAACATAACAAAATTACAAATTCAACGGCGATCACAATCTAGGGTTAGACAAAGTCAGAAAACATGAGTAGAGGTAATGCTTTGTCGCACGTGTGAGTCTGTGACGTCACTCGTTCTTGGTGATAAACTAAGGTTTTTGAAACAAAGGGGCTTTGGGTGTGAGAGCGTCAAGTCGACGATGTAGTCGCTCATCGTAATGGCTGGATCTCGAAGAGAACACGGTGCAGTGTCGCATCCCACAGCGAGAAAGATAAATAAGAATCGAACGAACGAATGGATAAAACCCTTCCACAACGAAGTACAGAATAAAATCTCTCTCTGAGGAAAAATTGTCTCCGCGTATGTCTTCTGCATGTCTATAAAGTTGTATCCACAGATGAAAGATCACCAGCATTGATTACAACCAGAGATACGTAATAGAAACCGTCGGTACCAACGGCGATCACAACCAGACGACGAAAAAAATGTAAGGTAACTTTTATGTGTTGTACATTTTGGGGTCCTAATTTGTTAAACTGAAATAACTAAAACCGAAAGAAAAAGTGCACCATGTTAAATTGGATATCATTAACGAACAATGTCTTAAATGTTTAATGTAAAATGTTTGACATGGCTTGAAGTTTAAAGGCTTAAAAGTGCCTACTAAAAGTGCCTTTAAAATGAGTGTTAAAAAAGTGCGTTAAACGTGAGTGTTTAAAAGGTTTGAAAGCGCTTCTAGACTTTTCATATGATTTCGTATTGTATTCGTATTATTAGAAGCATAAGAGACTTTCATTTTCAAGTACTATGCACCAAATACGTTTTGGTGCCATTCCGATTCGGGACTATGTAACATGTAAACCTGTGATGGAATGTACGAATGAAGCAATAGAAGTAGGTATTTCATGTTGTACTTGGCTGGTATTATGTTCATACACCTTTGCTCGGACTTGCAAAAACATAATAATGTTGATCACAATACAACATATTTTGCAGAATATTGTGGTTTAACCGAATATCGATGAATTTCTTTTGTGAATTTGATTATGCTGGATTTTTTAATATGTTATGAATTAATTATTGGGGTATGATGAGATCATGAAATAGATGTGCTATATATATATATATATATATATATATATATATATATATATATATATATATATATATATATATGTGTGTGGGTGTGTATGTGTTTGTTATATATATATATACATATATATATATGTGTTATATATATATATATATATATATATATATATATATATCCATAGAGAAATATCCATATACATATATATATATATATATATATATATATATATATATATATATATATATATATATATATATATACTATGAATATTTTTGATTACATATTAAAGACGTACGTCTTCATCAGTGCAGGTAATGGTGGTTCCAGGTGGTCAGACGTGTTCGAACCCCGTTCATAGATTAAAAAGGGAGTAACGACCAGGTCCTATATATATATATATATATATATATATATATATATATATATATATATATATATATATATATATATATATATATATATTTATATATGTATATGTATATGTATATATATATATATATATATATATATATATATATGTGTGTGTGTATGTGTTATATATATATATATCCATATATATATATATGTATTAATATATATATATATATATATATATATATATATATATATATATATATATATATATATATATATATATATATATATATACTATGAATATTTTTTATTACATATTACAGTTTATTTACCTATGGAAAATTTGTTTCGGACTTACGTCCTCATCAGTGCAGGTAATGGTGGTTCCAGACGGTCAGACGTGTTCGAACCCCGTTCGTAGTTTAAAAAGGGAATCACGACCAAGTCCTAATATATATATATATATATATATATATATATATATATATATATATATATATATATATATATATATATATATATATAGTACTTCATGTATCCACATAAAATATTACAAGGAAATATAATTTTTTATGTATTAGTTTTCAGTATTTACTTCAACAGTGCTCGATACGTAAGTAGAGCTAGGTAGTAAGCAATGAAAATGTATATGCCAATCAAGCTACACAGGCATTTAGCCTGAAGATTCCTCCCAGGGATCAAACGCGGTAGTATATATATATATATATATATATATATATATATATATATATATTTAAAATGAAAAATGTTTATTGAAAACACCTAAAAAATAGTTTAAATAAAAGTCTGCTGTTGTGAGTGGAACAGTTAAGAAATAGCCTATTTAATATAAAACCTATAAGCACGTGGATGCCAGTAGTACATTTAAAATGGGAACATATTTTTGAAAACATCTTTATAGAATTTAAATCAACATCCATATGCTTATAAGTACCATATAAAATTAGCTGTGTCTTAACCGTTTCCGTTGCAAAATGCCGACACTTCGATAACAACAAGAATAAAAAGAACTTCACTAATTATGAAAAAAGTATTGACTTTAGCTTTATTTTGAAAAAGGGTAATTTTTGTTACCTTCATTAAGAAACAAGTTCAGTCTCGAAGACAGGTAATTAATCCAAAATATTTTAGACAAAATTCAAGGAAAAAAGAATTATTAAAAATAAATATAGTTGTCATCTTATTCGTCGTTTTTAAGGCATTTTTCCTGCTTTCAATTTTTGTATGTATATATATATATATATATATTAATTATTATATTTAAATATATATTCAATACAACGCGGTTCGTCTACCTGATAATCTGGGATTCAGAAGAAAACCTAGCTTGTTTACTATCCAGAAGCATTCATTGTTACTCTTATGAACTCTTAACTCTAAATCCTCAACAGAACCAGTAATGTTTAGTATTTAAATAAGTAAATAAATACTATCTATTGCAGAACTTATGATCGAGCACTTTGGTGACTTTATCTACTAATGTTTGATACATGCTATATATATACATATGCATATATATACATATATATATATGTACATATATATATATATATACATATATATACATATATGTATATATATACATATCTCAAATGCTACACATATATATATCAATATATATATGTGTGTATGTGTGTGTGTAGAGTTCGATAGGCAATAATCCAGTTTCTTCAAATCGATAAATTAGAATATAAAAACATGTGATTTCATGCTATAAATAGAAAATATAATAGAAAAATAGAGAGCTCGATGAAGTGATATAAATTATATTTGGGCATAAGATAGATAGATAGATAGATAGATAGATTACTAGATAGATAGAAGGGGAGAGACGGAGATATGGTAACATAAAGATACATAGAGTGTGAGAGAGGGAGAAAGACGGGGGGATGCAAAAGATGGGCACGTGATTATGACATTAGAAAAATAAGAAAATAGCGATGCTGGAGATAAGATTTCAAAGGCAGAATTCAATTATAGCAAGAAAAGGGAAGAAAGCGAGTACTTCCTTAAAGACACCGTTACCGTGGAAGTCACCATCGGTTTAGAACAGCTGGTAGGCGTCGGCATGTTAATACGGTATAATGATGCCACTGAAGATAACAGCACCGTTTATTGAGTTCTGATTAGTAATGAATAAGCCTCTGACGACAGCGATGCTAATCCGTCGCCAAGGGTTGTCAGACACTGTTGAAGAGGGAAACCTCAGTGCGTGGCGAGGTAATCAGTTTGAAGGCAATGTAAGGGGCACTGTTGCCGGAAACGCTTAGAAATGATCTTTACTGGCGGTCTTGAGAGGCAACTTGTGTATATCTATCACGCACTATTCATTGACTAAAAAGATAAAGATAACAACCACCTTAAAGAATAGAATACTTTTCATTTGCTTTCTTCTAATAATATCTATATCTATCAGGGTTGAGCAGTCAGATAAATGAGATCGCTGGTTGCTACTAGCGATACTGTATTGTTTTTTGTAAAATAATAGAGCTCTGTTAGTTGTTGAACATGTTTAATATAAACATTGTAGATCTCACTTACTGTACTACGCTTGTACTGAGAGCGTGACGAATCGGACGATTGCGTGTCGTTTAAACAATCGGATTTCTATCTCAGCTGGGTGTTATGGTTTGTCTCCCCCACTGAAAAGATTCGATACAGCGAAACAGATTTCTATGGATGTTTTGATTTTTTCTCTTTCTTTTTCACTTTCACTTTCTCTGTCGCTGTCTATCTATCTATCTATCTATCTATCTATCTATCTATCTATCTATCTATCTCCCTCTCTCTATATATATATATACATATATATATATATATATATATATATATATATATATATATATATATATATATATATACGTGTACATATATATATATATATATATATATATACGTGTACATATATATATATATATATATATATATATATATATATGTGTGGAGAGAGAGAGAGATAAAAAGATATCTAGAACTCAATAAAAAGACTGTGTCGATATATATATATATATATATATATATATATATATATATATATATATATATATATATATATATATATATATATATATATATATATATATAAGAGTAAGAGAGTAGGAAAAAAGAGAGAGAGAGTGAGTGAGTCGGAGAGAGATGGAGAAAGAGAACGAGGAGTTTCTTTTATTCATAGAATGAAGTACTATTTCCGTGTGTGTACATGTATACATACACGGTGCTAAATGTATTCTATTGTATTCTAATTAAGAAGGACATCCGCCATTATCAGAGAAAGTGAAGTGATACTTTTTTTAAAGGTAATTAAAAAAATACAGTTACACACACACACACACATATATATATCTATATATATATGTATATATATATATATATATATTTATAAATATATATAAGTATATATATAGAGAGAGAGGAAAGAAGATAAATAAAAAATGTAAGAATGATAAACCTATTACATTTTCAGTTATTCAAGAAAAAAGTTGCATATTTATTATGTTTATTATGTTTTTTTTCCTTTCCTTAAGCCAGAATTTTCAAAAAATGATTTCCTATCATGAGAGGAATTTAAATAGATAGTTAAGTTGGCGGAGAATAAAGCAAAATTCATAATTTGAAAAAAAACTGCGAAAAGTTATAAAATGTAGATTTAAGTGTGTGAGAAGAATGTCGAAAATGCAAATAATGTAAAGTTAAAAAAATATCTTGTGAAAAAAATGTCCAGTGAAAAAACGGGTTTAGAATGGAAAGACAAAGATTCACCTTTGGAGGATTCGTGGAAACTGCATCAATAGGGTCAAATACTGTAAACCCAGAATGAGTTAATCCATCAGAATAGTAGGTGGTTCTGCCGTAGAAGAAAGTTGGTTCGGTTATAGGCAGGGGAGTTAACGCCATGTTAAATATTCCATAGACCTCTGTAAATAAATTTGAAAGGAATTAAGTCCAAAATATTGTAGGTATTCAAGTTCAATCGCGATTGTTTATATGTTTATCTGACGGCTTCAACTGATTGAGTTACATAATGAGTTTAAATGTGAAGTTAGAAATAGGGTAGAGGGAGATGTGGAAGGGAAGGGGTTAATGACGGGATACTCTGACTGATTCGAAAGTTTAAATGGGATGGGGGTTCTTGATACATCATTGTTAAGGAGTAAAATAGATTTTAACAATTTCTGCTTTAAGAGATTTATCCAGCCAGGGAAGAATATCAGTAAATGGTTGGGGCTGGGGTGCTAAGAAACTAGTAAAATAGCATGGCCAGCCTCAAGTGAGGATACGGATATAATTAGGGGGGATTAGAAATTGAAAATGTAACTTAAAGTCTTAGATATTATAGGGTGAGGATGGGCGAACATATAAAATAAAGATTTAGTTTGTAACATATTCAAACACTACTATTAAGGCAATTATATATAATTCAAAATGTTTAAAAGGGTTCATAATTGATTAGAACTCAAGTGATTAGAGATTTGGGAATTTACTCGTTTAAGTTGTAACTATTCAGACAGTTTTTTATTTTACAGTTAGTTATAGATTGAAGGCTTAAGTTGCTAGGGGCTTACATGTTCAAGTAACCTCATTAAAATACTACTTTCCAGCTCCAGAGATATCAGCGTTTCAGAGTCAATTATATTCGAGTATATGAAATTTAATCGATTAAGATCTAAGTTAAAGGGGTGAGGAGGTGACCTAGTAAAGTTCCTTAAGATATTACTAATGTTAGGGTAGGAGGCGTAGTTCACGTGCTTAAGTTAGGAGAATCAAAGTACAATGTTTAAGGGTGGGATTAGGCTGATTATACGTGAATAATATAACATGGAGTACTTTACATGTAGATTGATTGATAAGGAACGAATAGGCGATCAGAGAGTTGACCGGGAGATGTGTTTTAAAGAATAAAACTATGAAATCTATGAAAAGTAGACTGTCGGTAGTGAGCGTTGTATCAATAAATTTAATGGATTGTGTTGAACGGGAGAACAGAGAAGTAGTGGATAATGTGTGAAAAGGGATTTGCTAATCATTAAAGAGAGGTTTAAAATTTAAAGTGTTGGTGGAGAGGGATTAAGCTGTTCATATTAGTTATAAATATGTGGTAAGGAATATGGTTTAAAGAAGTGATTAGATGCATGGAAAGCGTTACTGTATTGGGCTGATTTGTTATAAAGTTAATCTATTTTTAGTAAAGGGAAGGTTGGTTATTGGCTGGGCGAGGGGTATCGGGGGGGGGCAATAAAATTGATCTATTTATATTTTCGGTTATGCTAGCAAGTCGAAAGAAATTCGTTTTTAGAATAAACAATATGTTTTACTATGGGCTGCTGTAACTCTCATAACTGTTTCTAACGTACATAGTTGACAAAGTCAAGATCCTTGGGTTTACGAGCTAAATGTGTTCCATATCGACCAATGTTGGGAATGGGAAATGCTTTTATGCTTAAAGTTTTTAAATAAATTAAAAAAGTATGTACTTGGTGTAGTGTCGTTATTGGTTTTGAAGGAGTAGATATGCTTAGATATGCGGATTTTAATGGAGAAAGCACTACCCCCAATGTAGGTGTGTATTTTATATGAGGTTGTTCTTGCAGTATGTGCATTATTTTTAGTAGTGGCAGTGCTCTGGGTGTTATTGTTTTAACTCCTACACAAGGTTTAGTTTAAATTGTTTGATAGAGAGGCCAAGTGGATGTACGGTGTTAGATCAGGGTTATTATTAGTTCGCGGTATAGGGTGTTAGGTGTATTATATTGGGTGTCGTGTAGTAATGAGGGTTGGGAATGTCATAGGTTATGAAGTGAACAGGGAATTTGTATATTAGTGTTAGTTCGGATGTTATCATTTTGGGGAATTGTTTTACCGTGCATTCGTATATGACGTCACATTTTATGTCATTGTTTCATATGGCAGTTACAATTGTTAGCAGGGTAACTTATAGGTACTGATAACTAAGCAGATGTTAATGTCTTATCATTAGAGGTGATGATAGTGTACGGTATGTTGGGCATTGTGAAGTAATAGATTTTTATAGAGTTTTTGATCAAGATCGTCCTATATATATGTTGAGGTTTGAAACGTCTATCTATAAGTTTTAAGAATTATTAGAGATGTTAGTTTTAACATTACAATTATAGGGTGGATTTAACCAAATATTATTCGTTTTCCTTTGTCTTTTATTTTGTCTATGTTCATAATGGTCAGTTGGTTTGCCATTGTCATTAGTCCTTATCATACTTTTTTTACAAGTGTCATTATTCTTAGATGGTGTGCATTCTTTGTTTTCTATCCTTCACTGCCATGTTATATGTGAGTATACTTAAAGGGTTATTTTCTCGGGTGAGGAGATTGTTTTTCTATTTAATTTTATCATTGTAGCCTCAATTAAGTAGTGCGTTTTTATAAAAATTAGAGTTTTATTCGAATATAGATTTATTAGAAGATAGTTTAGATATTCTTTTAGTTTATGGAGATAATATACAGTTTATGATGGATTTTATGTGAGTGAATAGCTTATGAACGTAGAAAAGAGATAAGTGTGTTTCATGGTAGGACTAAAGGTTTCAGAATTCAGGAATAACGTTAGGTCAAATAAATTAGATATTCTCTTCTCGGGTTCTACAGTAATAGATAGTCCAAAGTCTTTAAAGAAGCTGTGTAGAGGTTTGATAGTGCTAGTTAATCATCCCTGTATAACTTACCCTGCAGATGCCCGAATTCGAGCTCCAGTATATCTTAATAGGTACAGACCTACTCGGTCAGTTACCTAGGCAGAGACAGATTCCCCCTATAGTAATATAGAAGTTGTTAGGTGTGTCTTTTCTAGTCCAAAGTTTATTGTGGAATTGCAGTATGCATATTCTGGCTAGTATTATCAGTCTAATTTTCAGATAGGTAAGATCGTTGTGTTCTAAGCAAAAATTAGTGTTTTGTTAAGTAGGATTGGGGTGATGGATTAGTAATAGTTTTCTATGTCGAAGGTGATTCTACTTTTAGTTTCATACATTGATATATATATATATATATATATATATATATATATATATATATATATATATATATATATATATGAAATTTAAATGGAATAAGCGGATAACCTAAAAAGCTCAACGTTTCGCCCAAATGTAATATGGGCTTTGTCAAGAGCGAATCAAAAAATGCAAAAAATAACAAAAGACGCATTTTGCATGTTTTCGTTCGCTCTTGACAAAGCCCATATTACATTCGGGCGAAACGTTGAGCTTTTTAGGTTATCCGCTTATTCCATTTTAATTTCATATATATATATATATATATATATATATATATATATATATATATATATATATATATATATATATATCAATGTATGAAACAAAAAGTAGAATCACCTTCGACATAGAAAACTATTACTAATCTATCACCCTTAAATGTTTTTAGGCGAAACGTTGAGCTTTTTAGGCCTTTCGCTTATTCCATTTTAATTTCATACTGTCGGATTATTTTATCCTTAAATCTATTTATATATATATATATATATATATATATATATATATATATATATATATATATATATATATATATATATATATATATATATTATATATATATATATATTTAGTAAAGACACTAAAACTTATACCGCCTGAAGATGATTTGACGATTCAAATCGAAAGTACTTGCAAAAAAGAAAAAAGAATGGAACAAGAAAGCCATCGATCATATTTATATGAATTTGACCGAAACATTAATGGACAATTCGGAAAATTGAAAAAATAAAAAAAGTCGCATCAAACAAAACCACTCCGTGTTATTTAATAATGTTTGCCTAAATGAAAATATGCTGCCTATACACACAATATATATATATATTTTTTTTTTTTTGCATACGCTTCATCTCAACATGAACCCAACCACTATATATATTTCCCATAATTTACAGACTTTCTCGTCTTTTGTCATTTTTGTGTTCTTCGTCCGCTCTTGACAAAGCCCACGTGAAATTTGGGCGAAACGTTGAGCGAAAAGGTCTTAAGCTATTCCATTTTTAATTTCATACCGCTGGATTATTTTTATCCTTTCATATACTCATATATATATATATATATATATATATATATATATATATATATATATATACATATATATATATATATATATATATACATATATATATATATATATATATATATATATATATATACATATATATATATATATATATATATACATATATATATATATATATATATATCTTGGCAGCATCTTTTCTTTTATACAAGTATCATTAAAAATAACAGACATCTTGTGTCTAGATATTTTTTCTAAGATCCTTTTCGTTTTTCTGATTAGGTTCTTAGTTTCAGACGGTTACTGGATGATAACATTGCCATAGTTTCCCAAAGTTCTTTCGGACCCTTCGAGGTCCATCGTCAGTGGAGTAATGTTAACCAGGCATAGACCTAGGAGTGAATATATATTCTATTTAGGCGGGAAAAATAAAGGACTGTGTTTAATTTAAATTTATATTCATAGGCATTTGAGTATATTAGTACTAATAGTATAGTTAATCTTGTTAATAGCTGGTTTTTCTGTTTTAATGTATAGGGCTTCGAGTATGTGGAGTTTAAGTGTATTAGTATTTTGTGCGATTATTTTTGTGTTATCTACTAGAAGTTTACGGATATGCGAACGGGGGTAAGAATGCTTTTTATAGAGGTGCTGGGTTATGGCGGATTCGTTAGATAAATGCATAGTTAATATACTGGATAGCGTCGTAACAGTCGACCCAATGTATACATTTTCATGATTGTCGGAGACACATTCTCCCAAAGGGCATTTAAACTTTATACGAGGCCGGTCCTATCAAGAACTTTAATCCGGGGTGAAGAATTATTTTTAACAACCAGATTGGTAGTTTTAGTTTTATTATAATAGATAATTAGTTTAACTTTTTTGTTTGGGTCGGTGGGGAGTACGTTTTTATCTATAATGTTTTTGAGAACCTGTTCGTCTATTTTATAGTTATGATGAAATTGGTTGCAGTAAAATAGTTTTATAATGTTTTTAAGTAGAGAATTGGGTTCATTGTTGTGTTTGTTATTATTATGATTATTATTATTATTGTTATTATTACTAGTATTGTTTTTGAATTGTTGAATTTGATGGTCAATAATGTAATTGGGGAAACCATTATTGACTAAAGTTTGTTATATATGTTTAAGTTCATTTTGAAAGAGAGTTGGGGAGGAGGAGATTAATTTTGCCCGCGTTATTAAGTTTTTAATGATGGCTATTTTGTATTTAAAGGGGCATTCACTAACGAAATTAAGAGTGCAGGAGTTAATGTTAATCGTTTTTTTTATATATAGATATTACAAATTCCTTATGATGATTGTCTATTAATACGTCTAAGAAAGGGAGTTTTTTTATCTTTATTTAGTTCATAGGTAAAGTCTAGAACGGAGTTATTTTTAAAAGTGTCTTGTATGTTAATCTCGTTTTCATTGTTAGTTTGTATGAAAATATCGTCTACGTATCTAAGATATATTTGTGGTTTGTTAATAATACTTAACACTTTAGTTTCCAAGTTGGACATGTAAAAGTTTGCGAATGTCGGACCTAGCGCAGACCCCATGGCGACGCCATTTTTTGTATGTATATATGGCCTCGATGATCGTAAAAGGGTACTTCAGTCGTACTAGCCAATAGGATTTTCCGTAAAATGTTGGGGTTAATTTTAAGTGGTTGGTTAGTAGAGTTATTGTAAATATTATTAATAATTATGTTGATAGTTTCTTCAACCGGAACATTGGTAGAGAGACTAACAACATCTAGTGAGGCAATCACGGCTTGCTTGGATTTTTTTCTTTTTAGACTTTGTAAAAGTTCGTGTGTGGAGTTGATGCTATATTGGGTAGGGATATATATATATATATCTAAAACTATTAATGAATTAATATCTCCATATACAGTCTGTGAAACAGGGAGCAGGGAAAGAGTTCCAGACTCCAGGCGCACGAGGAAAGAAACTATTAAAGTAGAAGGCTTTCCGGCATCTGGAGACATCCACAGTGAATAGATAGGATTTCGCTGATTGTCGGTTTGGTCGAGTGTATTTACGTCGAGGGAGAACTAGAGCAGCTAGTTCATCGGAGCACACACCATTGAAGTATTTGTAAAACAAGCACAAGGATGCAACATTGCGGTGATAGGTGTGAGGCTAGAGCTTGGTAGATAGTGAGAGACGTATTAAGTTGGCGACTCTTTTTTGGATCCTGTCTAAGAGGAGGAGATTAGTGGATGATGCACCAGCTCAGATGTTGCAACACTACTCCATACATTAGCGGATAGTGGCTTTTTGACATACAGGATATTGCCAGGTGTTGAGACATTTACTAGCACGGTACAGCGATCTCACCTTATTTGCAGCAGCTTTGGCATTATCTTCATGTATTTGTTCAAATTCTTGTTACATGTGAATGTAAGACCGAGGATTTTGAATGTTGATCTCTCAGGTAGGGTGTAATTTTCCATGGCAAGTGGTGGTTGAACGGGTTTCTTGTAGTTATTGAAAGAAAGGAACTTTGTCTTTGCGGCATTTAAAGTGTCTAATGGAACGGCAATCCCTACCCTGGGCATTGATAACATGAGAAATGTAATGTAACAGCTCGCATACAATCAATCATTTACGTTGACCTAAATCTACTACAGTCTATAAGTTATTTCCTAAGGATTCAGCCATTCCCTCGGATATGTACGCATCGTTTTACCCTAGAGTAGAGCGTGGTGTCGTCAGCAAATATACGTATCTTAGACTTAATGTCATCAGGGAGGTAATTTATGAAAGTCAGGAAAAATAAAGGTTCAAGAATCGATCCCTGGTGTACACCAGCATGTACGTCATGTTGCTTAGATGAACGGTCATCGAGAACAACCTAGATATTTATTTTGGTGTAGACTTTAGAGGGTTTACTACAGTCAGCTTGCTGTGCATCATGGGAATTTTTCATAACAGTTCGAAGTTAAAACGTGTGTTTGTTTTAACATCAAAGTTGAGTTTGGATAGACGTAATATGGCTTTGTTGGCATCGCCATTGCTGAATTTCAGCGTCTGCTCTAAAACGACAGGCTCTGTTGCAGTTGCAGTTGCCACTGATGTAGGTGGTGTCTGGTTTGAGAGCTCTCCCCCCCCCCCGTGCCATCTGTCCTCTTTCCTCCAACCCCATCGCCAGTCTCTCCTCATTTCTCTTGGTGCATGCCTCCACAGCTTTTCTCCAGCGGTCGTGGTCTTCAGCCACATACTCCTATTCGGCTTAATCATCTTGATACACCGATACTCCTTAGGTTGCTGAAGTTAAGCAACATTGATCATAGTAATTACACATGGGTGACAATTTAGGAATATAAGACGCACTATGTAAGAAAACGGCGAACCTTCTTTTCAAAAAATTTGAAAAGTTAACACCAATAAATAGTGTATGGCTTAAGTTAGATGCACGTGCGTTTGGAGACAGCTTGTGAATTCAGATGAAGACTGTTGAACCCGTCCAGATTATGTACTGTATGGATTGCTACCGGTTCGAGTAGTGAGGGTTCCGTAGAGCCACTTTTACTATTGATGTTGTCATATTTTACGTGGTTCCTCCTGTGAATTCCTCCTGGCAGAAGTTGGTTCTAAGAGTACTAGATCGAGAAAACGAATGCGAACAAAAGAATCAATGACCGTAAACCGTCGTATATACTGATTAATATGCGGAATATTGTTGGCGTCGAAGAAGTTTAATTCCAGCTAGGATGTGACGGAGCGACAGTGCAACGTATATAAGATAGCTCATATAGATGTGCGGGCGCATCTGACAAATGTCCAAAGCCCTTCGACTTGAGATAAGCAAGAACGGAATAATCTTATTACGTTATCACTACTTACCCGATGAACCCGTAACCTTTAGTCGGTTGTTGGATAGGGATGCGGAGGATGTGCTGATTAATTCACACCCGGCGCATCGTCGCATATCCATGACACGCAGGTTACCTGGCGACATTGTTATCAGTACGCTAACGGAACAAAAATCGACTTTTCCTGTATTAAATTAAAGTAGCATTAGCTGTGCTATGTCGAGGCATGCAGCCATGATGATAAAATATAGACATACTTTACATAAAAGCATTTCAACTGAAGAGAAGTAAGATCTCGGTAAACCTAACATAAGAAAAGAAAATAGGAAACGAGCAAGAATTTATTTTTAATTAATTCACGAAAAAAGTGTATTTAGCGATCACCAGGAAGATAGTGTACATATATATATATATATATATATATATATATGTATATATATATATATATATATATATATATATATATATATTTAAAATAAAATATGAAACTAAAAGTATACTTTTAGAGGATATAACCTATAGTGAAATGGTTTAAGCTCAATATATGAGCAATTATAAAGATAAATGTACGAATGGCAAATCTATTTCAACTTCGATTGTTCAATGCCAGGTGTACTCGGTAAAGCCATGTTTATTTTTGTTTCCTGAAGCCAAGGCTTTTCAAAGATTAAAATCTTATCATCAGAGGAATTACATAGATGGATAAGTTGGCAGTGGAAAAGCCAAAATTAAAAATTTGAAAAATATGAAGTAATGGAGAGTAAGAGTGTGCGTGTGGAAAAATGGAGTCTGCCTAGTTGGTCAGTGTCCGTTAATAAGGTGTCCGGTGAAAGGAGATTTAAAGATGGAAAAAGTGGTTTCGTGAAGGCAGCGTTGAAAATGTTCAAAAATGAAGTAAACCTAATAGAAAGATGTTTAGTTACATCGTAGATGGAACGCACTTATTTGGATATAATTCTGAGAATTAGGGCCATTTTAAAATACTTCCGTTGACCGAGAATGCAAGTAGTTTTTTCAGAAGTAAAGATTCAACTGTGTATATTAAACACAGGCAGTCGGGAATTTAAGTAGTGACTTTGATCGAGTCTAAGAAAACGGCAGCTTGGTTGGAGTAGAGGCCAAGTAAAGAAGTGGGCGAAGGGGTAAAGATAAAATATAAAGAAGCTAGGTGATAGGGTTAGTTAAATGAACTATGTCTGATACTAAGAGAAGAGAAAGGGGAAGGGTTTGTTTGGTTACTGTTCATTGCTAGTAAGCAAGGAACGGGTGCGAATTGGGGTTGGGGTTATCATAAGCTAAAAACAGAAGTGAATTCAGGTCAGTAAGTAAATAGTTCTGAAAGGGGTGGTCCCGTGATTAAAACGGATTTTTATAGAAACTTATATATAATTCAGAAAATTCCTCTGATGATGATATTTTAATCTTTGAAAAACCTTGGCTTAAGGAAAGAAAAATGAAGATGTGTTTACCGAGTACACATTGCATTGAACACTCGAAGTTGAAATAGATTTGTCATTCGTACATATTAATCACTCTTCTTTCATTTATCTTTATGAGTTTTTTTAACATATATATATATGTATATATATGTGTATATATATATATATATATATAGAGAGAGAGAGAGAGAGAGAGAGAGAGAGAAGTAAAAGATTAGAATAAAGATTGTAAAAATACAATATGTATTATGTCCGAATTTGATTAAAACAAAGTGTTTAAAATAAAAAGTGATTTATTCTCCTTCCTTAAGCAATGGCTTTTCAAAGAATTAAATGTTATCATCAGAGGAATAAAAAGAGATAAGTTGGTAGGAGAATTAACAAAAGTCATAATATGAAAATGGTATGAATATAATATAGGATAAATACAAATATAGAAAGTATAGAAAGTGTCCAATGCAAAGAGAAGAGGTCGAAAATATATGAAAAATGTCACTGTTGAATGCGTCATGAAAATTGTAGCAGCAAGTTCCAAAGCGGTAAATCCAGGAAGGTTTGGCGCTAAAAATTGTAAAATCCGTTGACTATATATATATATATATATATATATATATATATATATATATATATATGTATGTATATGCATATATATATAAAGAGAGAGAGAGAGAGAGAGGAGAGAAAGAGAGAGATTAAGAACTGAATCTAACTCAAACGAGATAATTTTTATTGCCGTTAACTTTTACAATTCTTTGAAACAATAAAACTTATTAGGTTGGTGCAAAAACAATGGCGTTTTCTCACATATGTTATATAAATATATGTTTTCTGAATTAATTTACTGATAGATATAGCGTTGTTATAGGTCATTTTAAGGAGCGGTGTTCGCTCTATCGAATCGTGTTATTCGTTTCCATTTTTAATCTCTTCATTTATTGCTTTTGCAGGCTTTTCGACATCATGGCCAAAATTGAAATCCGAAATGAAATTTTGTTATATCCTCTAAAAGTATACTTTTAGTTTCATATTTTATGAAATTTTTGTTCCAGTTACAAACTAAGCCGAAAAGCTGCCGAGACAGCTCGTGACATCAATGATGCGTTTGGCTCAGGAATCACTAACGAACGTACGGCACAAAGGTGGTTTAAGAAATTTCGCAATGGTGACGAGAGCCTCGAGCATGAAGACGGTCAATGCCGACCGACTGCGGTTGATAACGAAGATCTGAAAACCTTAATTAAAGCCGAGCCTCGCGAAACAACACGAGAAGTTGCTGATGAACTCGAGGTCGACCACTCAACAGTCGTTCGCCATTTGAAGCAAATAGGGAAGTCAAAAAAGCTGGATAAATGGGTGCCGCACGAATTGAACGATAATCAATAAAAATCGTCGTCTTGTGGTGTCTTCTACGCTCTTGTTGCGCAACAGAATTTGTCCATTTCTCAAGCGAATTGTGACGTGTGATGAGAAGTGGATCCTCTATGACAATCGGCGACATTCGGCACAGTGGTTGGATGCCGGCGAAGCTCCAAAACAGTTCCCGAAGATTATGGTGACTGTTTAGGGGGGGGGGTCTGCGACCGGTCTCATCAATCACAGATTATTGAATCCGGGCGAAACGATTACGGCGGAGAAGTACTGCCAACAAATTGACGAAATGCACCAGGAACTCTAACGTATGCGCCCGAGATTGGTCAATATGCAGAGACCAATTCTCCCCCTTGACAACGCTCGCCCACATGTTGCACAACTGACCCTGTAGAAGCCGAACGAATTGGGCTACGAGACTCTGCTTCATCCGCCATATTCACCGGACCTCTCGCCGACCGATTATCACTTTTTCAAGCATCTCGACAACTTCCTGCGCGAGAAATGCTTAAAAAGCCGAGATGATGCCGAATCGACCTTCAATGACTTCATCGCTTTTAGAACGCCAGATCTTTATGATAATGGAATCAGTAAATGTGTTTCCCGTTGACAAAAATGTGTTGATTGTAATGGTGATCATTTTGATTAATAAAGTTTGGTATAAAAGAAGTTATAGTCTTTTGAAGTTGAACGTCAACTAACGCCATTCTTTTTGCACCAACCCATGATACGTGATATTGTACATTGTTCTAGGGCCGTTTTATGTGATAGGGGCGTGTTCATCGCCATGATATCATCCTTTCAGTCATTACCCCCTCCTTTAAGGTCAGTCTATGCAGTTATTACATCATGATATCAACATATGCGACCGGTGGGACCATGTTTTTGCTAGTAAAACATGAGATTGAAATAGTCCATTGTGAAAAAAATGAAACATGTCAACAAGTAGTAATACTATTTAAGCAGAAGATGGACAGATAAATACATATAGAGAACGGGGAGGGGTATCTAGCAAGTAGATAACAACTTTGGATGTATTTTTTAAAAATGTAACTTCATCACAATGACAACTCAGAAAACTGACGAATATTTTAGCATGTATTTTGCGTGAAGATAATTTATAGAGATAAGTCTTAGGGAGAAAAACGTTGATTAACTCAATTATAGCATAATAATTAGATAATACAATAGACATGTGATCGTATACAGTCCTCATTATAACAGTAATAATTGCTCGTTGCCTAAATCTTTAATGATTTTACAGGTTGATATTTGGTATTAATTCAGTTAAAACTGGGCACAAGCTTAAAATTTGCCCACAATTGGCAACTCGAATATCGCTTGCATCGGGGAAAGTTGGAAGAACAAGTGGCACCAAGTAGAACCAACTGGGCTACACCACTACATTGTTAAAGTCACGGATATCTTTGGCCTACGATTGCCTTAAAATAAATGGATAACCATCACACATCTGACAGTAGGTTTAAGTAGGTTGGTTCTTCATTTCAGAAATGGGGTACGGAGGAGATTTATTTAAGATGCGGGTATCCATTACAAACTTTAGAATAACCATCTATCATAAAGATCAGCCATCGGATAATGGCCGTGGTTTAAACGTGTTGAAATCGCCTGCAACATCAGCCGTTGATGTGTTAGCACGTACTCTATAACCATATCAAAAGAGACAATTTCAGATAATAAATAAACATTAAAGCTTCTAGCAATTTCTTATCCACATAGCGATTGGGGTATATATTTATTTTCCCGATAAGAGACTCTGTAATATTTTTTGACAGGTAAACAAATGGTTGAAGGATTCCAAAGAAGGGTTATTTCGGAAAACTCAACAATTTCGACTATGAAGTATCTATCAAGATAACCAGATAACACTGAACATTCCTGCAACACTGCATACATTGTATATTAGTAAGGAGTATATGACGTCATTTCGACATAATTTTAACGTTAAAATAAACTATGTTCCTGGGCCCAACTAACCGCTCATTCCCAATTGTGACACAACGTACTGGTCAAATAACGACTGGATAATATTTATTTCATTTTCAACGAGCAAGAGTTAACCCCAACACCGGGTTTTTCAAACCTTTCTCTTCTGCCCGTCAATTGTAATGGATTATATTTCCATTAACATTGATAAAAAATACTTTTTTAATTATTAGGATAAAAACGATTATAAATAAACAAGTGCATTATTCAGGTTCATGATGATGATCGATATCAGTTAGATAATAACTGGAACAAAACAAAACACATGATTTTCTAGTGTGAAATTCGAATCCTGTAAGATGGCAGAAACTATTTGAACTGAAAGCGGGCGCTTGATCACACGGCCACCGTTAAAAAGAAATATATTGTGTAGTTTAACCTATTTAAACAGTTTATGAGTTCAGCATCGGAATACACATTAAAATATGTTTTACCTCTAGATCTGAAATAGTTCTATTGGCTAAAATATATAAATAAACATAGAGAAAATTTTCATTTTGAATTAAGAAAGAATGTCAAATACATCCGATGATTTGACTAAAAGAACCAATCTTGACTTATTCTTATATGTTTACTAGCAGGAAGAGCCGACGTTTCTAGTGATCGAATGAACATAACTAATATGTAGTTTTTCACTCTGCTTATAGTACCATATTAGTTTCTTCGTTTTTACTGCCCCTCTTCTCGTTTCTCCCCCTAATATAGTCGGAAGAAGCTGAAATCTTGGAAAACACAAGTTTAAATTGCATTAAAACCGGATATACGTATTTTAAGTTTTAAAGGCATTTCTGTCTCAATGAGTTTCTTAGATGCAGGGCAAGTAGATATTCGGCAGATAGAGGGTAAGGTAAACATTTGTGACCATTGACTTTCACGAGGAATTTAGTACATATCATATAAATTTTATCAAAATAGGATTTATTTAAAGTTTTAAAAGAATTTCGCCCCACATTGCTCTATTAAGTAAAGCGGGAACTTAGAGAACCGTGATCACTTCCATTGTTTACCACAGACAATTTTATATAGAAAATTTCAATTACATCAAAATAGAATATATTTGATGTTTAAAGGGTGTTATGCCCTCATATCCCCCTAATGGATGCACTTAGAATCTCAGGCATATTTCGACAAATTTAACATTAGATTACACATTTAAGTTTTATGTAGATTATCGAATCTTTCATTCTATAGGGAACAAACAAACATCACAGAAACATACACATGGACACAAACATTGAATATTATATATAAACATTTACTTTTTTTCTTAGAGTCAGTGAAAAGCTTCAGATCATTATAAGTATCTTGTTCATCGACTAATAAAAAGGCATGCTAAAACTGTCGGAACATCTGTTTCTAATGTTATTTGTACGTACTTTTACTTTTTAATGATGTGTTTCAAAAAGGTTCAAGAGCTGCTGACATCAATAAGACAACGGATCGAAGCTGATGCGTCCACATCTACTGTTTGTTAGGCTCTTAATTCAACTGTTTCTGTTATTCCGCGAAACACAAACAGTCAACTTGGATGTATATATATATATATATATATATATATACATATATGTACATATATTAATTAATTGAATGACATACATGAATGAGTAATTAATCAGATTTTATTAAAGGTCAAATACTAAGAGAGATACTGCGTCCTTAACTCATGATTAATTTCTCATTTTATTATGTCATTCAATAAACATTATTGCTCTATACACTCTATTGAGCTTTGTGTTTACCCTGATATTCTAGTGGCTAAATATATTATTTATATCTTTAAAGTATTATCTTACTCCTTCTCTCTCACCTTCTCTCTCTCTCTCTCTCTCTCTCTCTCTCTCTCTGGTATATACACACACACACACACACACATATATATATATATATATATATATATATATATATATATACATATACATATATATATATATATATATATATAGTAAGCAATGAAAATATATATGGCAATTAAGCTACACAGAGGCTCCCGCGTTTCATCCCCGGGGGAAACTTCAGGCTAAATGCATAGAGTAATTTTTGTCAGGTGTTTTTATATACATGGCTTGCTAGTTAACCAATCACATTCTTTGTTGTTCCCTCGAACAAAGCGTTGTTGGTGACGCTCCTATACCTATCCTATTTTTTGTTAACAATGGATTTTCCTATATCCTGTTTCCTTTGTTGTGTCAATATAGCGGGCGAATTTATTTTAACACGTGGTTCCTTGTATTTCTATTTTAGGTTTTAATTTTTAATTTGTTCATTTTTTTTGTTTTTGTTTTTTTTATATTTATATATCATCCTAAAGTAAAATGTATTTCTGTGTAAACAGCTGTTTGCTATTTCACTTCTAGAATTTAATAGGTTTCGGGGATCTTTAAAATTTAGGATTTCATATTTTTCATTCAGACATAATCTACACGGGTCGTCTAAGTTTCTACATGTACTGGCCTGTCTTACTATTTTCCATTCAATTATTGGTGAGTGTCCGTTTTCTTTGAGCTCCTAATAATGGTTTGCTAGTGCTGTTTTAGTTCGACGTTCTCTATTTTTAAAGGTGCTTTTGTGGTCATAGTATATGGTCTTAAAGTCTATGGATATCATACTCACATAGTATTTCTTGTTATTTGGTCTTTCGTTGGCAAATATCGTTGCTTGGTATACAATACTTTTAGTTAGGCATTTATTTTGTAGTGGACAAAGTTTACGATTTATGCAGTTACATTTTTTCTCTTCATTGCTAACTTTTTCGTTTCTATTCGGGTGGTTATAATTAGTGTTTTGTTAATTTCTATTAGTATTGTTTATATTTTTGTTCTTCGTAATGTTATTTTTGTTATATTTTCCACTATGTCTATTTTTTCCTCTCTGTTGTTGTCTTTTAGTATTTTATTGTTGTGTGCCTTAATTATCATTTCTAGGTTTTAACAGCAGCTGTAGGATAGTTTTAGGTTATTTTTATTGAATATTTTATGTAGAGGGTTTGTTACGGGGAGGTGTTTTTCAATCAGATTTAGGAATGTTTTGCCTAGTTTAGTTTTTAGCATCTGGTTATAGGGAGGGGAATAGTAGATTATATTTCTGTTTCTTTTGTTTTTATTTTTAGTTTCGTTGTAATTATTGGTGTCCTGTTTTTTATATTTTATTTCGGTATTATAGAAACCACTATTTTTTAGAGCTGTATTGTAAATGTTGATTGATTGTTTTTCTTTGTGGATACATTAAGTACTAATATATATATATATATATATATATATATATATGTATACATATATATATATATACATATATATATATATACATATATATATATATATATATATATATATATATATATATATGTGTGTATATATGCGAGAGAGACACAGAGATAGAGAGAGAGATGTGTATCCAAAGTTAAACATATATAACCTCATGTTTTAAATTAAGAATTAATAATTTCGCTCATGGTTGAACTTTCATTTCTTTCACATCTAAATCATTTACAAGATAATAATGAAAATAATTATTCATGGAATGCTCACTTTGGTATGGCATATTCAAGGGTTGCTGCTTGCGAAAATGCAAAACTCTTTGTAAAAGAATCGAGCACACGAGGCAGATAATAATGCGTATGTAAAATATATATAGACATCAAGATGTGTCGTTCTTTTTTGTATCGTGCTTATGGCGATGTGTATAGATATTCCGAGTTCCGACGAAACCTTTGAATTTCGATTCCAACTTGAAGCAGTGTCTTGTCTAGCCACTCTGGGGAGCTGTATTATACAACGAAATATAGGGTTCTTATGAAATGGGTTTCCAGAATACGTTTATGGTCAAATATTATTTTTTTGAAATGACTTGTTTTTCATTTTTTCTTTCATTTTTTTCAGAAATCAAGGGGCTCCTACTTGTTGCTAACACTTGGTTTGATTTATGAAACATAAATATCCGAGTTTTTTAAAGAGTATCCCTAACTCTCAAAGTTTTAGTTAGTAAAGCAGAAAAGAATATTACTTTCTATTCTCTTCGAATTTCCATATAATTATGTTATAGTTTATATCTATTGTGGTATTTTCATTGGCCGAATTATAGGACAAGAATTAATCTGGTCTGGTGGAGTATCCAAATTTGCTTGAATATATATTACGACGAGAAGGTGCACTATTATTCGTATGAGCCACTACATGGTCATGTTTAGGTTATCCTGCCAAGCCCTGTACAGAGATATCTAAGAACTCAGCTATAGTATTTAGTAGGCATTTTCCGTTGTGTGTCTTACAATAATTATTTACATGTGACAAAAGTAAAATAAACATGAACACTTTTCAGCGCCAAGATCTGATGACATTTCGGATAAAACGCACTAGTGTAATAAGTTCACAATTGTTAAAGAAATCTAACATTAATGCACGAGAATATCCGCCATAAGTCCGCAAAATATTGAAAACGGTGTAATTAAGTTACTATAGGTAAATTAAAATATAAATTTATTTAAAATAATATGACCAGTGTTTAGTTTAAACAAGGCAACAAAAATACGTCTGTAATATTTTAAAGGCTAAAGCAAATACCATCTCCTGTCTGTGCGATAATTATATTTAGTTCTTGTTAGCTCCTTAGAGCAGGTGGCGTCTAGAGTGGTGTCCATAAAAATAATAATTAATACAATTAAAATAAAACAATTGATGAAATATATTTAATCGATTTTTCTAACTTCTAGTCTATGTTATAAAAATACGCGAAAGAAAGATTGAGAAACCCGGCATAAAATGTTACTTCAGCAAGTACGTGTATAACAATTTGGTTAACGATTAATAAGGTGTACAAAAATGCACGTTGATATAATGGACACTTACATGGTATCTTAAATCCATTAATCCGGATCCAAATGGTGTCAGCTCGATAGTTCTCACGCCGGTTTATAGAGATTTCAAAATATATGATCATTTCTCCTAAAATCAGTTAAATGGCAGCTTTTGTTTAATGAATGGTTACAATAAATCGCTTCGACTATATATTATTCTTTGTCATTAAATAATCCACAAAGCGTAATGCAGACAAAGCAAATAAATACGTTCGTAGGGTTATTACTTTTGACACTATTACTGTCTGATGTATTTTTTATCGAATATTAATGCCGTAGAACAAGCCTAATTCGTGAATCTTTATTCGTTTATAGTAAGAAAATGTATTTTATTATCTCTATCTATGAGTTTGGTATGTTTATGTGTTTACATATTGGTATGTACATGCTTTGCTCCTAAAATGATTAACCGATAACTATAGATTTTGGAACCCGACTGATAGTCGTATAAGTGAGTAATATATGCTATATTTTGTTTCATTTATTTAAAAGCAAAAGGGGTTGGTAACCATTCGTGAAAATTCAGATACCTCCGATTTTGTGTAATCTAACAATATATATATTAGACATCAATAAGTAAATATTTCCCGAATTCTAGTGTCTTTGAAGTATTTCAAAGGGTTTCAAGGGGTATAATATAGGCACAGCCTTCTCTTAGAAAATTCACATCTTTTTGATCCACATTGAATTTGATCCAGAGTTATTGGATACCAATGAAGCATGATTCCCTGAATTTCAATTTCTTCTTAAGATCCCTAAGACTTTAGTTTTAACATTTACATATTTTCTAGGATCAGAATCCATAACATGGTTTTGATTCTAGAAAATATGTAATTGGAACAAAGATTTTGAACTTGAAGTGTAGTAGCATTATGTCTTGATTTTAATTTTTTTAAGGACAAAATAAAAGTGGCGCAAAACTATCCTGTTTGTGATATTGATTTTATCGACCCGGATATTATTCTAGTAATTTATAATTGATATACACTTTAATTCATAAAAAAGGATACTTTGATCCTGTGTCCTTACAAGTTGGCTTTTGAAAATTCGATCAATACACTGATAGATTATTTTTAATTGGGATATCGAAGTCGATCTGCTTGTAGTTGTAGTCAGAAAAACACTGATTTTTATTGTTTTTATAAACGGATGCGCTACGATTCTGTCAGGTGAGCTTTAACTTGTACGTTTTTTGTTTGGGGGTGGGGGCGCTTGTGTAAGTTTCGATTATATGTTTCATTCTTTTATGCTGCATTAATGAACATAGATTTTGTTTTCAGATTAGTATTATTTTCAAGTTTGTCTTTTTCGATTTTCTGAAGCTACGGCTATTCAGCAGTTGTAGTTTTTCAGCTGAGTAGGACGTTCACCTTTTAATGCAAGTAGAACTGTACACGCATAAAATACTAAGCGTAATCCTATGAACTCATACGTAAAAAGGTAGTATGCGATATAAACTCAATGTAATCACGATGAGATTTTTCTTTTGATTTTTCATCACATTGTGTAAACTTTTTTGAGATTACTAAGAGGATTACTTTTACTTACTCAAGTAGTTGGTAAACGTACGGCGGATGAGGAATCTCATTCAAATAAGACTTATTTACGAATTCAGAATCAGATATAGATGTATGTAAGAAAATATATAACACTACCTATGTACCTTCGTGTGTACGTAATGCATCATCCAATAAGTCCAAAACCTAACTAATAACGCAAAAAAGATTCCCCCAAAATTCAACTTTATTCGTCAACATAGTCTTCATCAAGGGTAATGTACTGATTAAAACGTTTCTCTAACTATTCGATGCCTTTATTTGTGTCGCATGAGGGGGGGGGGATCCGAACGATAATGTGGGGGCGGAAGAAATTTATCGTGCAATTCATGTTGTTTTGCTATCGTTGTGATCGACTTGTGGCGCTGTGGATTTTCTTTGTGAAAGAGCATTTCTTTTTGTTTTGCGACAATTTCCTCCTACAAACGCATTAATAATGCAATATAATAGTTGCTATTGATGGTTCTTCCTTTCTCACTGTAATCGATGAACAAAATACCTTGCGCATCCCAAAATACAGAGGTCAAAACCTTACCTGCTTATGTTTGCGTTTTTTATGTTGCTATGTACGGCTTTCAATTAGTGTTGTCAACTGAAGCGATGTTAAGTGTTGGATCTATGTTTCATTTATTGTTACGTATTGGCACAACAATTCATTTTTATTGCACTGAAACTCTAGCAAACAACGCTCTGAATCGTCAACACGACTGATTGATTTTCAGCAAACCCATCCGTCATTTTTAACTCAACTTTCTCATTGACAAATTTTCAAACAAAATGTCTCCTGAAATTAAAAATCCTTCGCTATCTCAGACAAATTCAATTTACGATCAGCTAAGATGATTTTGTGCACTTGTTTTATGTTTTCTGCGACAACTTGTAAATTTGGACAATCTGAGCGTTCGGCAACGTTCTGTCTGTACGACTACGTTTGAAGTCAGCAACCATATTTTAACCGTTTTTTTCGATAAACCAGCGTTCAAATAACATATTAACATTATTCTTTTCTATGAGAAAGCAATGCTTTATCAACACACAAAATTCAGATTTTAAAATTGGCAACATCAGCTTTACTTAAATAACTGTTATTTGTTAACTAATACTCCGATTGGGCTCACATTTTCAGAACTGCCATTTGTAGGCAAGTATTTTATGAAATTCATATGGATCTTTTATTAGTGGTGCCGTGACTTATTAAGTGATGTATTACGTTATCATCTTCCACAATCATTTAAAACATGATGTCGTAGGTCGTAAACGATCTGGTGTCTCTGTGAGCCAAGTTTTGACTTCACTCAATTTAAAATTAATTACTCCATAATCGAATATAACACCCTAAATTGAATTCTGTCATCGTTTTCTTAAACAGTTTAATATATTTATGTATTACTTTTTAGTTTACCTTGTAATATATATATATATATATATATATATATATATATATATATATATATATATATATATATATATATATATATATATATATATTAATTCTTATTAAAAATAACTGAATAACGAAGAGATCTATTCGTTTTATTTCTTTACATAATACTTCGCTGACAATAAAAATTGATTTATAGAAGAAAAAAATGACAAGTTTTTTTTATAATAAAAACCCTGGCAGATATTTATTATTTCAATATAAATATAATTATTAACAGTTAATTTCATGATATGGAAGTGAAACCTGGCCAGTGAGGGTTGAAGACATGCGTTGCATGGAGAAAAATTACATTAGAATTATAATATTGATGGTTAATGTGAATCTTAAAGATGGCTTAGATCTGATTACCCCAGAGGCAGGTTAAATTTGGACAGTATAAGAAGATGTGTACAGAACAGGAGACTTCGATTGTATGGCCACGCTGAAATAATTGATGAAAGTTGTGGGTTATAAGATGTAGAAAAATTAAGATAGCCGGTTAAGTTCACAGGGGCAACCAAAGAAAGTGATGAGGGTAAAGTTAAGAAAAAGAAAGATAAATAAATACCTTGATTTAGAAGTAAATTTCTAAAAGCTGCCCAACATGTTCCAACATGAAAACGGATTTTCTTTTAAAACGTTGTGAGAAAAAGGTAAATAAAGTCGCTTTTAACTAAATAGGTTTAAAAAAGAAGAATGCTACTTTACATGCCTGTCAATATTGCCCGAACTCAATTTCCGTATAACTCTCATGTTTTTCGTAATCTATAGCATGTTAAATTGTACTACATTGCAGCAGCAATTACGAGATTTGAATTCTCGTGCGGCGATGACGTCACAGAACGAGAGTTGAGTAGTTTCTAGCTATATTTGTCGACGAGATTCCAGAGCCTTACCAGACGTGTGTAATCGGATACTAACAAAACACCTTCCCCCGCAAATGTGAGGCGGTTTAAGTCGGATTAAATGACTTTATAATGCTATAGTGCACGTAGTGTTGTATTTTATCAGACAAACAAACAAATAAATAAATCATGAGACAGTGTTTATGTGTTTTTTTTTCTTTACAATCGACCACAATGTACGTAATGAGATAATTTAAGACGGTGGACAGCAACCTGAAGATAGCATGAGAGAAGCAACAAACACTTGGAAATATATGAAATAGATTTAATAAATGCTGTAATGTTCTTCAAACTGGAAAAACACACATTCTGGTGACGAGAAATCATTAACTGAATTATTAGGTTCACACATATTAGTGGGAACCATTTCATATCTTGTGTCGGTGATAAACCCCTAGCACTGCCACTGGTCGTAAATAATGTTTCAAATTGTTTATATTATTTTATATACAAAGTGAACTCATAATCTTCCCAATTTCATTGAGTGGGAGCACTTTACGAACAGAAGGTAGATTTAAACAAGTTTCGTTACTTCCTTAAGCAACTTATTCATCCGTTAAAAAAAACAGATTTTATTTTCTCTGGCTGTCATCGTTTTTGATTTTTAGTCCTGTTCGATAATTTTATTGCTATGTCGGGGGGGGGGTTCACTATCACTATCGCATTATGATCTGCTACCACTGCAACTTAAGTACATCAGGAACACTTTATTGTAATGCAAATCAGTTGATAGCATCGTTGTTATTATTATTATTTTAATTTTCAATTATTTCGATATTTCACTTGTTCTTTATATACTCACCATTTTCAAATGAAAGACTGGATGCTATTTTCTGGCAACACTTTCTTTTTCCCGTCAGCTTTTTGATTGGCTAATCTAATCTCCTGTACCAGAATCAAAGATTAACAGAATTATATTTGGGCTGTGGTTATTCTTACCAGATTCGCTATTTAGCAAATGCTAACAGTGTGCACCATTTGGCTTTGACACTAATTTTACTCATGTATTACAACAAACTATTTCTGTATTAAGCGCGGTGAATTAGTGTTTCTACTATTATCATTCCGTTTGTTACTCTCGAATAACGTAACAGCCGATTAAGACATTTCCTATTATCGAAAAGAATTCATCAACTGGCATTTATGAAAAAGTTGTTGTTTAAAGGAAGAGAGCGAGAAAGACAGAAGAGGAGAGGCATACAGAGAATGCAGCATAAAGAGACCGCTCGAGATATGGCAACGTGTCTTCTATTAAAAGAAATAAATTAATCCGTTTTACTATATCGGATACAGGAATAGCAAATGAACAGATTTATATTCATCGAACGGCTTGTTAAAAAACTGGCCTTTATCTTTTGTCGTTAAAATAGAAAAACAAAACTAATAGAAACGCCTACTTTTCACAACAACACGAATAATTTAGTAATTTTGTACATGATCAGAACACTAACATTCTGTTCACAGAGAGGAACACGAACATATACAAGGAAACACATAGCGAGGGGCGTGGCTTACTTTTGAAACAAATAAGTTGATCGATTTAGTTTATCATTTTTTTTAAATACATAACTTTTATTCGCTTGTTTCTATTTTTCAAATTACTAGGGGTAACGAAGTATTTGTTTAATGTTTTCTATACTGACCCTTTTTACAGTTGCACTGATGCGTTCTCTAATCATGTGATAATCTTTCAAAGAAATAATATCATGACAAACATTGTTCGACATCGGCCATATCGGGGAGCGGAGTTCATCCTAATATGAAAATGACAACTTACACTGCTAATAATATTATCTATGTCAATATAAACATCCTTATTTTGTTACACATGTAATTACTAATAACTTAAGGTGAATAAAAGAAAGTGACTTTTAAGCATTAACACTCATTGATAGCGCAAGTAAATTATCGTTTCCTTGTAATTTGGTTACGTTTTAAAATAATTTCTTCCATGCAAAAGAGTAGTAATATTATTAAGTAGCGGGACCCGTGTAAATTACACGAAATGATGTTTTCAATACACATTATCTTGTTCCTTACCTATAAAACATTCTAGAGAATGTTGTCTAATAAATAAAAGCGGTTTCGTGTCCGTCCGTCAGACTTTCTTCTCGATTTGATCGATCGACTAATTTCGATTTCGACGACTAAACCTTACTTTGTAAATGCTTTAGATTAAATTAAATGTGGCTAAAATTAATGAGTAGCATACAAAGATTTAGCAGGTTGTTACTTTTGATGTAAGCGTGACACACAAAATAACGCACCCGCTATCGTATACATATGTGTCTTGCCGTTCGTCCTCTCCCTACCCGCTTCAATGATGGAAAATATCTTAGAGTTTAGTTAGGATCGAACTATAAACCAGTCCGCCCGGAAAGCAGACGTCAAAATCCTACTTCGCTAACCGTTGCGCTAAACGGAAATACTTAAACGTATAACGAAAATTAGTTAACTTGAATGCTTTTTCAAATCTAGGTGCGGTACGCATACGCAGAGCTTTTGATGTAAGCGTGACACACGAAAACACACGTTATCGTATTAATACATAGATATTATCTAATAGCTGGGAAGTAAAAGGATTAAGTGTAAAAGGAAGCAAAGCGATGTGAATATTGAAGCACTTTTAATAGATACGGACGGAGAAGCGTGATTAAGATTAACATAGATAACATATGAAATAAGAACGATGGATGAGTTTTTTAGGGCAAAATAAGAAACTATACGAAATAAGAAACTATACGAAATAGTGTTTCGTTTTTTTTTCTGTTTGGCATCCACTTTTTGTCACGTCAATCTTTTAGAATATTTTAGAATGTACAATACTCTGTATAGCAGGTTAACATAGTTTTTATTTAAAGACACAAAAGTAAAAAAGGGGAATTGTAAAGACTCCGCGCAATGCTGTTTAGCAACAGCTAGTTTGCTATGAAGTGTGATACCCTTAATTGGTCCTCCGATTTATAAAATCAGGGGACCTATGTTTTGAGGCATTTCCGTCCGTCCGTCCGTCCGTCCGTCCGTCCGTCCGTCCGTCCGTCCGTCCTGATTTTTCTCCGCAACCATCCATTGAATTTCTTTGAAATTTTTCATGAAGTTGTAACTTTGGTCAGGATAGAACGTGACATTCTCCGATTTTTGGAAAAATATCTGGTTAGCCACCCAGTGGTCAAAAGGTCCTGAAATGGCAAAAAAATGACATTTTTTGCCCCATAATTTTTCATCCATCCATTAAATTTCTCTGAAACTTGGCCAAAATGTGGAGGCAATTGTTCCTAATAAAAAATAAGTATCGCTGACCTTGGAAAAAATCTGGTTCGCGCCCCCAGGGGGTCAAAAGCCCCCAAAATTGCAAAGAATGACCCTCTTCTCCCATAACGTTTGATCCATACATTCAATTTTTTTAAAACTTGACCAAAATGTAGAGGCAATTGTTCTGGATATAAAATGAGCATCCTTAACATCAGAAAATTCTGGTTCGCGCCCCCAGGGGGTCAAAAATGCCCCAAATTGCACAAATTTATTGCATTTTACATTCTCCACATCGAGTAACATACGGAGGGGAACCACTCACGCGCGGCTTGTTATTGGTCCCCCGATTTATAAAATCGGGGGACTAATGTTTTGAGGCATGTCCGTCCGTCCGGATTTTTCTCCGCAACCATCCATTGAATTTCTCTGAAATTTTGCATGAAGTTGTAACTTTGGTCAGGTTAGAAAGTGACATTCTCCGATTTTTGAAAAACGATCTGTTTAGCCCCCCAGGGGTCAAAAGGCACCGAAATGGCAAACAATGACATTTTTTGCCCCATAACTTTTCATCCATCCATTCAATTTCCCTGAAACCTGGCCAATGTGTAGAAGAGCTGCACTGGATATAAAATGAGCATCCTAGACCTCAGAAAATTGCTGGTTCGCGCCCCCAGGGGCTCAAAGGGGGGTCAAAAATCTCTTAAATTGCCCAAATTTATTGCATTTTACACTCGCCACATCGAGTCACATACAGAGGGGGACCACGCACGCGCGGCTTGTTGTATCCATTTTTATTCTATGCATTTTCAAGTATGTTTAAAGTTATTTACCAATTTATTTAATTAACCGTGGTATTATTATTAGTATTATTAATTCAAATATGTTTAAAAATAATATATACATCCACAGATGTTTTTATTTGAAGAATGGATCAACACATAATAGTGTTACATTAATTCTCTTGGATTTCTAATTTTATTTACTTTCATTGAATAATTCGTAGTAAGAAAGAATAAGACTACAATCCTAATGTTACTGAATTTTTTATATATAGATTGATAATTTTATATTATTTGTAGAATTCGAACTACCATTCTCATCTTGGTTGTAATTTTCTCAATGTGTCGGTCGATTTCATCTCCGACCTCCTTAAGATACAGTTTTTCTTAGTCATCAACGTATTTATCTTTTGGTGCTACCAGATCAGGCGGTCTGAAGATAGCGGCTTCCTGACTTAAAATACACCAAACATTGATGTTATTGATTTTTTTCTTTTCCTTTGCAAAGTTAAATCATGTTCTGCAAAGCTTAAAACAAAAACAATATTCTTCTTCTACAAACCAACCAAACCAAACACCATAAATAGTGAAGATATAAAGAACTTGGAGCATAAATTGTTTTACCAAAATGAACGGAATCGGCGTTGGATATCTCAAATAGGGTTGATATTTCGTAAACAAACAACTAAACCAAACACCATAAATAAATATTTGATGATATAAAATAATTGAAGCATAAAAACTTATACGAACATGACCGGATTGGGCATTAAATAATCCGAATAGGTTGATATGACGTAAAACAAAACAAATAAACCAAACATCATAAACAAATATTTGAAGTATAAACCCTTCTACCAAAATGATCTGATTAGGCATTAAATAACCCGAAAAGGGTTGGTAAAAGAAAACAATCATCTTATCCTATTTACATGACCCGTGGCGGAACGGACAAAATGTTGCGTAACAATAAATTTTGATGACAGTCTTCTGTAGCTTGATGATTCAATTATCATTACAGGCGATAACAACTAGGATCTAATTCGAACTTTTGTACAAATTCGAGATTTCGACATAAGGATTCCTGAGTTCGAAAAGATTTACCTGAAAAGGTAAGAGATTACATCGGCCGCAAGATTATAAAAATAACAACAAGGTAAAGTTAGTAGTCCGAAAAATCCAAATAGTACATACAATGCGTACATAAATAAGTGGCTGAACCGGATTTTTTAAAAAATGTTAAAACTCCCATAACAATCTATATAAAATTGTTGAATCTACTGAAATAAAATATATTTATTTATGCTATATGTTCTTGAAAGAAATATATTAGAGGCAAATATCGAATGTACTTATTGTTTTCTTTAAATTCAAATAGATTAATAGTTTTGTTTCGGTAACTTTTAATATGACTGTATTTAGAGAATGCGGAATAGTCCTAAAAGAAGAGTATTCGACTCAAAGTCAGCAACAAACGGTGTTTGCTCAGATGTAGTTTCTGATATTTAACTTTATCCGTAATATAACTTCCGGCGAGAGTTTCAGTTCCCCAAATGCATTAGTTTATTTATTAAATTGTGAAATGAAAGAACAGAATATTTTACAAGCCAACCCTCCTCATGTAAAATATGCCCTTCAAAATAGTTGTATTTATTTTAGCGCGATGCTAACACTGCAAAATATTATTTAGAAAGCCATGTTTAACATAGGGAAGATAGGGGATTTGTTAACTATATTGTACTTTCAGCTTAGAATTTAATAAAAAAATTATGAATAAAAATTAGTACAAAACTTGGCAAACCGGAAGAAAATACGACCCAACACAGGAATCATTTAAAATCAGGAACTAAATCTGACTGAACACCGTTTGCTGTTGACTTTGAGTTGTGTATTATTCTGGTTTACCGCGGAATCAAATTAACCCAGTACAAGCACGACGACGTAACAATAAACAAAATAGCACAGAAATATTTGTTATATACAAATAAGTAAAGAAATCAAATTAAATAATAATACCATAAATATTTATTAAACTTAAAATAAATCGCATTTGTTCAAATTAATTATCACCACTTCAGTTGTAAACGATCATTATTTGCGTTTATCGTAGAAACTTGGTATAACAATGAAACTATTTTAGAACGATTAAAAATGAGTACAAAATAAGTGTCATTTTGTGACCAAAGCTGCGACAGACAGATCCGATTTATTTATAATAGATGACTTGCGCATATCATAACTTACATTAATTACATGAACAAAAACATTAGTAAACACTGAATTAGATGTTCCGTCATTAATGACTGGTAATCCGTAGTTAAAAAGAGGGTGTCAACCAGGTTAACGAATATGCAGCGAAGGCCTCTTTCTATCCTGCTGTCTGTCCGTTGATGTCATTGAAAACAAAGATCTCTACTAAGATCAAGCATAGCAGTGTCCAGTAAAATTCTACAGTGATATTAATTTCGTATTAACATTTTTATTTGTACAATTATATCGTGGGGTCTGCGTTTGATGCGGACTTCCGTCCATAAACGTCAGAGGTTATTTTTACTTTATTTTATTTTATTGGATACCATCTATAACTTAAAAAATAAAAAGGTGTAGAAATTAATACAAACTATTATGAAAATGATATATGGGGTTCAGGACTGGGAGAATGTGTACACAGTTTGTCTTCATTCATTATCGGACAACTCCGGAGGTTCCTGTTCGTTTCTTATATTGTTTGCTCGGCAACAAATAGATTGTTATGTTTACAATTGTATCTTTGTTTACGCATTGTGCTGGGCGAAAAGGGACCTGTTCAAAATAGCATTCCTGTTATTCGATTAAAAATACATTTCGCGAAACCTTTTCTATTGAATTTCACATTTTTCCCGGTTTCCATTTCCATTTTGTTTCCTTCATTTTAAAACTGAGAAAGCCTAATCGAATTTTCGAATGTATATCTGTTATGCAGGTTTAAACAAAATATAAGGCTACGTGTGGATACATCGCTAAGTTGGCATATCTTGGTTATCCGTGTTTTCTTTAAACAGTAGTCGCCCTGTTGAAATCGCATTCATATATTTGTAGAGATAAAATGCAATTTAAAAAGAAAGAATGGAAAAGTTATCCAAAGAAAATAATTATTTTTATTGTCAACACAATTCAACAAAGATGAAGAGTTTGTAGAATACGAAAGTCCCGAGAGTCCACAGAACGTACTGGTAAAATAGATTTTTGTGTGTATTAGGAATTGAGTAAACATGTTTGGTTCAGCTAGCACCGTGTGTATTTACGCGTGTATAAATGGAAAGGGATATATATATATATATATATATATATATATATATATATATATATATATATATATATATATATATATGTGGGTATATTGACGTGTCTCGTTTGTTAGTAAACTAGTATATGTAGGTTAATTTTAGCTGGCGCCGTGTGCGTTTACGTGTTTGTATGTATGAACAGTGCATATATGTCGATGAACGTCGTGTTTAAGTGTGCTTTGCTAGGCGGGCAGAGGTTTGTGTGAGTCTCTTGTTGCGTTTGGCGAACCCTTCGGAGAGACGAAGGGTCAAGATGACATTGTGACGTATACACGTGTGATGTCTGAAAGGAGGCAGAAAACGCATGTGTTTGAGTGTTCATTTTTCTGATTTGTTTAAAAATATAATGCTAGTTGGATATTCTAGCCAATCATTTGTCTATATGTAATAACAATATTCGTTGCAACGTTTAAATTACCGAACACATTTCAATGTTCAATACCTTCTGCAAAGTATGTCTTTGTTGTCATGAAAGACCTGTCGGGTAGTGAAGTAACTGTTATTCTAATATAACTGCATGAATTTTACTTTTGAATGAGAGGTGAAATCTATATTTTACAGCAAATACCTTTGCTTTTTACAGTATATGAACACTTTTATGAGTATTTAATGCTGAAAAACAATTAAAAGACTCGTCATATGTGTTTAGGTTATATCAATCTTTCTTTGCTTATTTAATGGCGACAAAACAATTAAAATAATCTCGTGTCTGTTCAGGGCACATCGATACTTTTACGATTACTTTATGTCAAACACACAATTAAAAAAGCTTAATTTATCTATTTAGGCTATATCAACCATTTTTAGCTGATTTAATGCTTAAACACAAGCATTTGCTCATATCTATTTAGGCTATATCAACCATTTTAAGCTGGTTTAATGCCTAAACACAAGCATTTTATATCTATTTAGGCTATATCAACCATTTTTAGCTGATTTAATGCCTAAATACAAGCATTTTATAACTATTCAGGTTATATCAACCATTTTTAGCTGATTTAATGCCTAAATACAAGCATTTTATATCTATTCAGGTTATATCAACCATTTTTAGCTGATTTAATGCCTAAATACAAGCATTTTATCATATCTATTTAGGCTATATCAACCATTTTTAGCTGATTTAATGCTTAAACACAAGCATTTGATCATATCTATTTAGGCTATATCAACCATTTTAAGCTGATTTACTGCCTAAATACAACCATTTTATCATATCTATTAAGGTTAAAACAACCATTTTTAGCGTATTTAATGCCTAAACACAACCATTTTATCATATCTATTTAAGATGCACAAATTCTGTTCCCCGTAATTTAATGATGGAATTCAATTTAAAAAAAACTGGTGGCATATTTTAAGCACATCAATACCTGTACAATAATTTTAGTCGAAAACAAAATTAAAAATATTTTTGACTGTAAATTCTTTTTCGGTTGTTAATTCCGAACACAAACTTTTAAAAGAATATTCTCTGTTATAACAATACCATTTTCGGGTGAAGCACATAATAGTAAACAGTCGATAACTCGTAAACTAAAGGTAATACACACAACTAATTCATGGCTAACGCAGTGGAATTAAATTTCTTACCGATCTGTATACTTTTAACGTGTGTGCATTGTTTGTAACAAAACTATTTAAGAGTCTTTTATAGCAAGCGCTTCGTTACATGAAAAAGAATCGGGCCATTAAGTGTCGTTTTACGATGGTTTTGTTAGCATAGAGTTGCCACTAAAACTTAGGGTTAGTGGTCGGCCGAGACATTTTTCTACTATCTTTTAAGCGTGAAGTGAACTGAAAAGCAACCAACTCTAAAATATCGACCACTATTTTGTTCGTGTGTCGATAAGTCAGTTTGACAGAAAACAAATTCTGAAATGAAAAAATATTACAATTAGTTTCACTAAGTTAAAAGCATACGGTTCGGTTAATAATTCAATTCTGCTATGAATGATTTGTTCTTTTAAAATGTTTTACGAGTTCTCCATGTAAGTAATTTTCAGTTAATTGATTTGTAAATGCAATTACAAACGTATCTGGTCTATTTAGGAAAGATAAATACCGTTTTGGTTATTCGAAGCCGGATATACAATTAAAATGAGTTATAGGCTGGTTAGAGAATATTAATCCCTATTTTTCAATTTAATGCCCAAAAACAATTCGAAGATTTATTGTGTGTTTAGAGTATATGTTTGTTTGTTAAATGCTAAGATGCTTAATAGAACTGGATTGAAAGTAAGAATATATTTTAAACACTTTTGGTGAATAATTCGACTTTACTAAAGATATTCGACACACGTAAGTGCATAGCGTCCGGCGTAGTCGCCTTGTGGAAGTGGCACTGATTGCATATTCAAACAAGATTAGCAAACATAGATCTTCTATCTTTTTTTAATTCACTCTGTTCACGCATAAAGGATAATATAAGAAAATAAATAAATAAATATATATATATATATATATATATATATATATATATATATATATATATATATATCAGGACCGGCGGGACAGTTATAAAAGTGTGTGTGGGGGCTCTCCTAAAAAGTGGGGGGCGGTTAAACACATGCATATATAACTTCATTATTGATGATCGTAAAGTGGGGGTACCAAGTGAAAATGTGGGGGGGGGGGTTCAGCCCTACCTGCCCCCCCCCCGGTGCCGCCGTCCATGTATATATATATATAAGTTTGACATGTGTAAATGCTTATATATCTTTATGTACAAAATACACTGCTACACAAGTTAACATAGCATTGTGATTTTTGGAATGCAGCTACAAGGCGTAAGGGGTGTTAACATAGGCTATATGTAGTTCGATTCAGTTTTTTTGTGAAAGGATCGAAAGGGGGTAGCAGCATTTCGTTAAAATACAATACCTCTGATTTTGTGAAACACTAGGTATTACATATCAAATAATTAATATTCACAAAATTCCTAAGATCATTTTGAAGCATTTTAAGATGGCATAATATGAGTAGAACGTGTCATTTGAAAACTCCAATATATAAGATTTGCTTTAAATACAATTCACAGTAATTACACCAATTAAGCAAGAGTGTTTAAATGTAAATGTTTACTTAAAACGACTAAATTTTAGGCCTTCAATTTAAGACATTTTCCAGAATCAAAATTATTTTACAGATTTTCAAGAAAATTAGAATAAAGCTGATTGCCAATAGATTTAGTGGCATTATATTTTTAATTCATTCGTTCGACAGAGGACATAACACCGGTGAACAACTGCTCTGTTCGGTGTAGCATATATATATATATATATATATATATATATATATATATATATATATATATATGTATATTTCCCAAATTAATACCCATCAGCGACCATGCGCGATTTAAGTTCAATTTAAAAGTGACATTTACACGGTTCAGTCCACACAACATCGGACGTGACTTCTAAAAGACAAAAAATAGGGTTAATACCTTTTATTTGTCGAAAGCTCTGACGAGACTTGTTATATCAAGCGAAATATTAGATAAAAAGTCAAAGTGAAACAGAAAAAATAAATATTGTTTTTATTTTTTATTTTGATTTTACTAAAAATATCTGCATCTAACACATGGTTTGATGAAGGCATTTTGCCACTTTCTTTATGTTTAAAATCCTAAAGATGCTTAAAAAATGAACTTTCCCAAATGTATATATATATATATATATATATATATATATATATATATATATATATATATCTTAACTATCAACTTGATGTATCTTGTATCTCATTCACAGATCATCTGATTTCACAGCATTCTGTTTCCTTTTTCATTTCCCCTGGCAAATCTATCGCCTTTTCTCAATCATGTCTTTTTTTTTACACATTTAGTTTTTTTTCTTCTTACCTCTTAAGGAGAATACATCTTTTATTCATCCGAAAAACAGAAACAGAAATAAATCTCCTGATCAATCAATCGAGAAGAAAGGTGATGAATGCACGTCATTTTCTACGTGCCAGTAGAGGGTAACTTACGCACACAAACCCACGGGGTCACACTAGAAGGGAGTAAGGTCAAAGAAGACGCAGAAACAAGTCATATGACGATATCAAAGACTGGCTACAGATCGCCCTCAACAATTGAAGAAGCCAAGATATTTGTCGAACACAAATGAGGTCGGAATATCACCTTTATTTCAAAAGAGACACAGCTGGTAGTAGTGGTGGTAGTGGTGGTGGTAGTGGTAATGATGATGATGATGATGATGATGATGATGATGATGATGATGATGATGATGATGGCTTATTTTAAACACATTTAATATTTTATAAGTGCCAGACCGAAGTCCCACCGCAGCAAAGTTAGACACAAAGTCAGTTTATACATAGGATCCCCCTTCTCCTTCATAAAAACGGAAACTATGGACGGGTGCAAAATTTGATATAAGCGCCATGTCGGTATTTCTCTGTGATGATGAATCAGGCGATAGACAATAAGCTTACCATTCATCCCAAAATGAAGAATAAATGCCTGGGATTAGAACCTCAAGATACCGACCAGAAAAGTACTACACTTTGGTTCGACTAGCCGTCTCTACTATGCCAGAATCCCGGTTAAAAATGTATTAAGTGAATGTTATGAGTAAATTTTTTAATAAGTTTACTCAAACGAATATAACCTGCTGGATCACCTATTAAGCTTGTTTTATATTGCTACAATCAGTAAAAAATCACCCGGCAATAAACCAACTCTCTTCCCAAAGAAAGGGGTAATGCCTGCGGGAGATGATTCTAAGACGGAACCAAACCCTACCTAATTCAAACAAAAGTGTTAGATAAAATCATAATATTCCTCGGCTAAAAAGAAGAACTCTTTATTTACGTACCCCAAACGCTGCAAAATGTGAGACCGGCCCAGTTTAATGTGGAGAAAGTCAGCTTCCACAATAGTGCACTCTGGAAGTGTACAAAATAGCCGTTAACGGACCCGTCGGAATTCCCAGACAGATGCGCCTCAGACGACAAGCAATAAACTTAACCCTACCCGAATAAAAAAAGAAATGTCTGGCATGTTCGCCTCTTTCTACAAACTTTAACCGTACCTTATTCGGATAAACAAAATGCTAAGAGACAAGAGAGTCTTAAGGCTGACAAAATAATGTACAACTTAGTATAAAAAAAGTGAGTTTGCAAAACCAGTTAATTGTGTTTTAAATGAAAAGATAACACCCTAAATTAGTATTAATACTCATGGTGATACTCCATGTTTTTATATTAGACTATTCCAATAGTTTGTTTCATAGTATCATATACCTTTGACTTAATAAACAGAAAGAAATAGAGAGAGAGATGGAGTCAGACAGACAGACACACGCGAGAGTTGATATTTACTGTATAAAATAGTTTCGTGTGGTCAAACAGGATACTGTGAAAGAGGGTGAGAGGAATGAATTGAAACTTACTAAGAGATAGGTCTTCATGAGTACGTTGCAAATTACGGCACAGGGAAATATATATATATATATATATATATATATATATTTGTGTAATAATGAAATAATTCCAGGAGGAAATCCGGGTATGAGAGCCCAATGTGATAAACAGAGAAAGAATAAAATGAAGTATAATAACACGAAATTACATAATCATTGATGCAATAATTTATTTCCACCTTGTGGTCTTTCAATCATCCGATCCAGACGATTTCATTTTTTAAAACGGAAAAAAGAATTAAACTCACACTCGACAATTCAAATATAATTGGAGAGAGAGGGGGTAACAACATATTTAATACATATTTAGAGAGAGGGGGAAATGTGAAGCATATCTAATCTTTAGATATATATTAATATGGGAGATAAAAACTTCGAGAGAACAAACGTATATTAACTCAGCGTTAGTATACAAATAGATGTACTCAAATTATTTAAAGACGGAGGCATGTTCGCGTGAACTTCAAAGCTAGCTACCCTAATGCACTTACGTTTGTTCTCTTCTCTATATTTACTTAATTGTTTCATAGCGAAGGCCATAGTTGAATGAAAATGTTTGAGTGACACTTAACGGTCAGAGGTGACCACAGAACAGAAGTCGATTAAACCACTTGACTTCCGGACAGAGATTTTCTGCATCATTTCTAGCAGCAGTTAAACCAGGGACAACAGGGGGGCGTTACGCACAATCTAAATAGTTGTAGCGAGGCGATCTATCTATCTATATATGTTTTTCTCTCTCTCATACGCCTACACAAGTAACTTTTCTCTCCAATTATGTCTGTGATCGTTCTTTTCGTTTTAATACACTATTTTTTTATGAATTAACATCAGCGTTCGAGTGGTTTTGTCGAAAGCTGATCCGGAACCCGGGTCACAGACAGGGGTATAATAGTTGATACACGTATCAGTAAAGGAAAACGCAACACTTAATGACGTTTTGATATTTTATTGATTTATCCAATTACTAATTTACATGTGAAAGATTGTGGGTGTTATTATAATTTTTACACCTTCTATAATAAAGTATTTTTGCATGAAGCATATATATATATATGTATATATATATGTATATATATATATATATATATATATATATATATATATATATATATATATATATATATATATATATGTGGCTTGTTCCTGGGCTGCCACTAAGGTGATCGCGGTAGATCTTTAGAGATAACCTTTGACCAACCAATAATAATAATAATAATAATAATAATAATAATAATAATAATAATAATAATTATTATTATTATTATTATTATTATTATTATTATCATCATCATCATCATCATTATTATCGTAGAATTATCGTCTAACTCTTATTTCGACTTCATTATAATTATTCTTTAAAATCCTAACGAGTAAAACCATTATCATAGAAAAAACATTCCCTCAAGAAATTAATGAACATACACTGAACATTACGTTTTAAGTGAATTACGCACTCTCTATAGACAGGAATATTCAATTTAATATTCCTAAAAGACAAAACGTACTGTAAATATTGAATTTGGTAAAGACATAACATTTTCTTTTTTAGTCTTTCTCTTACAACATGAAAAATGTGTGATACACAGCTTTCCTTGTTCTTATTTTAGTGCCGTACAAGAGACCGGATGTTCACTGTCTGATGCACAAATGAAAAGCGCGTAAAAGGGTTCGTTCGATTTCAAACCCCCTTATAGAATATCTGATAAATATTCAGAAAAGCGAGTTAGCCCATACATACAGTAACTAGTACATATTTAGGCAGTTAAGATATGATACTTAAGGACAGGAAATACATCAAATGGTCAACCGTGACTGGAATTTGAATCGTAAGAACAGAAGTAAGGATACAGAAATGGAGAAGTTACGTTAATAAAATTAAGAAATTTGGATCGAGAGTAACGGTTTCCAGCCCCGAGTAGGGTGATCTACAAGGACACGCTTGAAAATAGCTACAGCATCTTTCTCCTGTCTCTGATGAGATTACGACCCTGATACAGCTAAACCAGTAGTGACACGTTTTAATTAACAATAATGTAATAAAACTGAGTTTGCTTTTAAGAAACAAATTATAAAACATGATGTCTGTTGAATTACTTTCCTGCATTTCAAAAGAAAGGAGAGGCAGCTCTTTGTTTTGCAACACGTTAATTCTAACAGCAAATGTAGACATATACGAGTTACGCACAGTAAAAGATTGATCCTCGGTCATCGGAAGATAAGCCAAAATATGTGCTATTTATTAATTGTCGGAGTGAAAAACACTTAATCGGTATAATATATTAAAAGTTTACATGATCACGTGGCACATATTACAGATAACATTTCATTTAAAACGAATGCGCAATAAGTATCATGCGAGGTAACTACAATGTGCCTTGTGACCTCTTCTTCACATCAGTTCCGCAGAGAATAATATATGAAAACAAAGAGAATGTCTACCTGAGGCGATTTAGTCGTGGTCACTGCCCTTGTGTGATAGCTCCTCAACAGCAGAAAATGCACGCAAACGCGTTTTCTTGTGCAAACGATCAACCAGAATTTGTATGTACGTTTCAAGGGCTTTCTTCGGGACCCAGTAGAGGAGCGGGTCTTGCTCGCTTTTGTCGCGTTGGAATGGTTGCAACATGCTGTGTCTGCGTTCATGCTTCGTTTGGGCAGCTTTGCAGAATTGGCAATGATGTCTATTTTATCCAGAATTGAAGTTGCCTTAGACAACACATTCAGACGCTGTTTATATATATATATATATATATATATATATATATATATATATATATATATATATATATATATATGTTCTAACTGTCTATTTACATATTTGTCGCACTTTTCTATGTTTGCCAATGAATGTATATATTTGATTTGAAGTGATTTTTGTTGGTTTTGCTGTTTATTATGAGTTCATGCGTGCGTTGATCATAAAAGTAATCTCATTAAAATAAAGCTCTATTAAACTTCCGGGACGCAACAAAGTGAAAGCTTCAGTTGAAATAATTACATTTATTACTCATAGAAAGTGTTATCTTCTGTCTGAAGTAGTCACTATACTATGAACTCTATTTATTGTACTGTATTTTAATACTTAATAAAGTTTATTATAACAGACTAATCAACTATTTAAAAAATGGTCAATTCAGGGGGTAGTCTAGTATATGTTTATGTTGTCATGATACCATCCGGCTACGCAGAATCTCCTTCTTTTAGGGACCGGGTAGTGTATTCTTTTTTAAAAACATATCTCACCCCAAACAAGCCAGGCCACTACTGCAGACGTAAGGGGGTACTGAGAATTAGGTTGTACTTTTTTAGTGTCATCCTAAGTTGGGAGTAGTGTAGCAAGATGTCTGTTACATAAATGTTAAACCTCTGCATGTCGGTACAGTCGGGGAAACAGGAGACAAGGATAGAGTTCAAGAGGACGGCAGCACGAGGAAAGAATCTATTAGAGTAAAAGGCTCTCCGGCATCTGGGGAATTCAACAGTGAATGGATTGGATTTAGCTGATTGTCGAGTTGGTCTAGTGTATTTACGTCGAGGGGGCAGCAGAGTAGCCAGTTCATCAGAGCACAATCCATTAAAGTATTTGTAAAACAAGCACAATGATGCAACATTGCATGGAACAGAGGCTGAAGCTTGGTTAGTAGTAAGGGACTTATTAGGTTGGCGACTCTATTTTTAATCTTTTCATAGAGGGAGAGACAATGGGATGATGCACCAGACCAAATGTGGCAACAATACTCTATGCATTATTGGATGATGGCTTTGTAGAGATACAGGATACTGTCAAGTTTGAGGAGTTTACTAGCACGGCAGATGGAGCCCACCTTCTTCGCTGCAGCCTTGGCAATGTCTTCAATGTATTTGTTCCAATTCATGTTGTCTGTGAAAGTTAGGCCGAGGAGTTTGAATTTTTGAAGACTGCTACTGCAGAGACGATTTTCCAGCTATCAGTGAAGCAATATTCAGCTAGGCATTTGTTGTAGTGTTTAGAGAGGACAGGGGCCAGGTCAGAAGAGCATTTCTTTATTACTATTAATATACGTTCTTCCGTTATGATACCATAATTTCAGACATATTTTGGTTGGAGGAATCTGTAGTACCTTTTCTGTGGTCATACAATCCTGCAAAAGGTTACCATTCCGTCGTCTGAGGGAATAACGTAGTTATTTACTATTTTTACAAGTATATTTAATAAACAAAACAACTTCGCTATAAAATTGCATTAAATAAAACAGTAATAATTATGTCTGTCAAATACTTGCCTCATAAATATTTCAGGTGTTTCATGTCATTACTCCATTTTTCACTGTGTTCTCCATCTGTCGGTTAGATGAGCAGTGGGAGCAATCAATCTTATTTAAATGAATCTTATTTCAACTTCCGAAAGTAGACAAAATGCTGACACTCAGAAATTACATTTGCCGAAAGTGCGAAACAGGTGTAAGCATTGCTTGCCAATGTGGTTTTACTATTAAAAATTATTAATTGCTACTGTGAACATTTGTGCCGGACTATTATCTAAAATTAAGTACTTTTTACATTTTGATTTTGATGTGGATTTTTTCAGATGTTTCTTTCTGATATAAACTGCGCTCAGTATGGAAAACACGTTATCTTCTTAAATAGTAAGGGTACGTTCGCTAGAACATATCTGCCGATTTAAATTCGTAGGAGGACATTAGTACGTACACAGGAAATCACGGTCAGGGGATCAACTTATGCGCCAAAATGTCACTTTGGCCTATGGCATGATGAAAACGGATGTGCCATCACATTGTTGATAGAAAGATCAAGCGAGTGTAGTAGCGAGTCCGTTGGGAATCTTTGAAGCGGACTGCACGGGTAAAGAAATGATTTTTAGAATTTATTATGAACTAAGGGACCAAGACCTTAGATGTACGTAACCACGAATATTATCTATCATCCACCGGTAGCAGAAGGGAAAGCGACGTTAACAGCTTAATAACTCTATATCTCATTTGATGTTCTTTCTGCAAACTTTCCGGAAATATTTCCCCCACTTCATGTCTCCTTCGTCAGACGACTGTAAAGTTATGGTGTCCATGCTTCTTCTCAATAGCTAATGCGTGATATCCAGCATCGTGAAAGAGTTCAAAAACTGTCTACTCGAATGGTGTAAGCTGACTCAAGAAACTTAACATTTTCTCGACGATTAAGCAGTCATCTCATTTTGGCCTACAATCTCCTCAATGGTGATTACAATATACCACATGACCTATTATTCTAACCAGCACCAAGAAAAGTCTACGCAGAGACAAGTAGAAACTATTTAACTGCTGATTTCAATTGAACCGGAGGGCAGCCTTCTCAATCAACATCCTTGGACGTTGGAATAGTCTCTCAAGAGAGGTAATAAATACGCCAGAAACGCACAGATTTAAAGTGAATTTGGTTAGGTGCTTGGCTACTGTATCTATTCTAGTGTAATTTTTTACCCCATTTTTGTCACATGGCAACTGTAACATGTCTGTTTTATTTTTTCTAAATTAGTTAAATTAAATTGAATAAAGGCCTTTTCTCCAAATTAGGAATATTACTCTGTTCTTCGTGTTGTCGTGAACCTTTAATTCCAGGTGCCTCATTCGTAGGAGGAGCGCTATAGTAGAAAGTGGGACACGCGAGGTATGCTTTAATTAGGCTGTTACGATTTGGTGATTTGCATTCTAAAATAAACGTGTATTTTATTTTATTGTGACATTCGAGACATAATACATTCCCTTGAATGGGAGGTAGATAACAATACAATGCGTGTGGTCGATCGAAAGCCGTATATCTGCATATCTGTTCTCGATGGTGGCCAATGTTTAATCGTCTAGGAGGTCCTGGAAACGTTGTTAACTCGCACTACTGAAGAAGCTGGAATATCAATATAATAAGGAGAAAACCTTGTCTGGCTAAGTAAAACTCAAACCGTACGTAGAAATGAATAACACTAACTCCAAGCCGATTCGTTACTGAGCAGTTGAGCATTTATTGTAGTGCCACATTGAGCCGACACTGTGATGGGGGTAGATAAGAGACTTAACTCATTTATTTTAAAAGCCACTCTTAATACATGCTTTCGACTCGGTCGTAAGGTGATAACTAAATAATTCACCTCCTCTTTTTCTCAGATGACGTCATTCTTAATCCGGTTCATTCTTTCTTGCTTTTTGTTTCACGTTGTGCTAATCTTACAAGTTTTCATCTAGCTCGTCCTCGAACAATTACTTATACAGTCATACGAAAGATAATAATTATTTAAAACTAGTTGACAATGTTGTAATCTTATATTTGAAGTTAAGTCAGAATTTTTCCTATTTACTAGACCGATACAACTTCGTAATCCCCCAAAGCCATATATAACATTATGCTTCTTATGCGGTTTAATCGCTTACTGATATGTGCTTGCAGTAAAAAAAAAACTTTAGTTCGAATTCAGTGGTACTTACATTTTATCCGCACAGCCGTTTTCACTTTGCTAAGTAATTTCAGTTACTACCCATCAAATTATAACTGTAAATGCATACGATATACAACTGATTACGGTCACTTTTTTTAAACGACACCTTTAGTGAACTAAGTTCATGTGCACTATTACGCTTCTCAATAATTAAGGGATTAAAAAATGATTTTAGAAAGTCACGTTGTTTGATTACAAATAATAAACAAATATCCACAATATTTTTCACGTGAGGTTCTACGAATATACTTAACACGGAATCCACTATAATTCTTGATTTTGAACACATACCGAATACCACATTACCCACTATTTTAACTATCATTTCTAAGACATGGATGCTTAGATTTTTTTATTTACTTAATTAAAAGTAAGGGTGTATATTCATCGTATGGGTGGTTGAATTTATTGAGCGTCGATGTTTCTCACGCGCCGATTCATCAGATATGTATGGCGTCGAGTGAGAAATTAAGTCAGTGTCCACAGAAACACGGGCGCTCGTATTTTAGGCTTACGCGTTTTTTAATGGATAATGCTTACAAAAATTACGTATTCTAAAATATATTTAAGAACACCTAGACATCCAGCTCACGCACTACAGACCAACACTGTGACAGCACCTATCTAATCTTAGAACACCCTTCAACACTAACCACTGCACCTTTGCAAATTGTCCTATCAACAAAACAGGATTATGCAACCGCACATAGTCCATATATAAAATACAATGTGCGATATATAATGAATTCTACATTGTCAGCACGGCGAGACCATTGCCCATACGTATCAAGGAGCACGTAACCACCAAATCATTACCCTTCCAAAAACACATAACACATGGCCACAACCTCACCAAAGACATACGAGTCATGATATTAGCTACCGGAAAAGACAACGACAACTTCAGACTCAAAGAATCAATACTAATCAGAACATTTAACCCGAAATTAAACAGCAGAGCCGAGCTATACTTAAACTTCTTAGTATAACCACACACGACAAACATCACCCTACACATTATAATAAACGATTACCTACTGCAATAATATTAAATAAACAAATAAAACAGGAACAAAGATGAATAAATAAATGAATTAATGATATGAGTCAAGCAAGGTAACACTTTTAAGGGACATAACTACAAAAAACACAGCGTAATCCATTTGAGTTACCGCCAATCGGCCCAACAATAATAATTAAGAAGAGCAGTTCCAAACACTACACATAATAAAAACAATAATAATAATAATAATAATAATAATAATAATAATAATAATAATAATAATAATAATAATAATAATAATAATAATAATCACTGACAAAATAATTTAACAATAATTAACTTCACATAACCACTTAATCTAGTCACACCTCATCGTTAAAAACAAAGTGTCTGCAAACCTAAACAAACCGAAATTTCCGCCCCAGTCACACACCGACAAGTGAATATATTTCTGAAAATTGGGGATTCTTCCGAAAATTTAAATTTAAAAAAAGGAAGAGACACAACCCTACCATTACGGTCCGAACTTAACACTGGTAAATATAATAAAATTATTTTAAAATGTTTGATTTCTCAATATTGTAACAAGTAGATTGTTTACCATTTCACGTACCGCCGGTGTCACTTAACCAACGCATTGTCTCCGCCTTCTAACAATACTTATTACATATTACACACAATGCGCCAAGCAAATTACAATATTCTTCTCATATATTTAATCATATAAACAGTAATTTCCTTCCAATGTTTATTCCTTTTTAGACATTGAATGTTATGTTATTTTCTATTTAATTTCAATTTAATTCAGATTTTATTAATATTCAAATCAAAAACCGTTTTTTACATAAAATACTCGTTGTCACTTTTCGATAAAATGCTGATCTTCTTATATACATTTAGAACACTTCGTCTTATGAAATAGTGCATTACTTCCCGTGTTTGTGAACAGAATGTATTATTAATAGTTATCCCTGACCCATCCAAATAATATTTCAAAAAAATCCCTCGCATCTGCTATGATGCTATTTTCAACTCATGAAATAATAACAACTTATAAATGTGTTTAATATTCAAAAAAATTAATAATTACAGTACACCACAATCAATACTTATACATTATGAGTTGTTTAGCCTCTTCAAGTTTCCCGGTAAAGCCTATGCAAAACGATCATTCGACTGTATTCATATAAAGTTAGAATGTACAGGGTTCACTCCTAAACTAATAAACCGATCAATATGAGTTTCGGAACCCAACTTTTAGGCGTAATCTATGATAATTTGGATTATATTTAGTGTAATTTAGCTCTATGAGAAGGGAATAAAAAGAAGTGGATTGGAATCGTGAAAATTCAGATATCTTCGACTTTTCTGAAATTTGAACAATAAATAATTAATAAATATTGCCACAATTTCAGATTAGTTGGAGAATTTTAAATAGGGTTTCAATGAATATAGTATAAGAACGAACTCATATTTAAAAATTCAAATATTTGAAGTTTGCATTTAATTTGATCTATAGTCATTAGACACTAATTAATCATGATTCCCTGAATTTTCATTTCTTTTTAAGACCTATCAAGCAAAAGTCTTAAACTTTAAACATTTTTAAGAATCAAAAGCATATAATGAATGTTGATGAAAATTGTAATAAGGATTCTGTACATACAGATTAGTATCATCATATATTGATTTTAATCCATGGAAGGAGACATAAAAGTGGTGAACAAGTGATAAGTTTTTAAGGAAATAATTTTACCCGTCCTGGGAAGAGTATTCTTCTAGTTCAATCAATAACGAACATTTCTCTTATTATTTGTGTATATTAGTTTGCGTACGATAATCTGTTCTACGACAGACGAATCCGTTCATATAGTTTTAATGACAAAACGCAATATCGATTGCAAAGTATTCATGGTATACGCATAATGTAACAGCTATTGCAATGCTGATTATATTCACATAACAGTTGCTGCTTTATAAATCTTCCAACATTATTAAGGCGTTATTGACATTAAGACATCTGATAGGATTTGAACTCGAGACAGTCGATTCTGTAGGCGGCTATCATATCCAATAAATACTTGTCATAATCTTTAATCTATTCTAGCACTGGTTGCCTGAAGCTGCCCAACCCTCACAACCTAAATCTCCTCGCTGGCTTTGCTACGTGCAGATGTGAGACAGGACGTTTTCAGCTGAGTAGAAATCACAAAGACTACCAGTGATGAACGCCACCTTCTGCATAGACCTTAACTAACGGCCAAAACAACGGGAGTATGGGAGAAGCTTCCTCGGCCATGTTGAGCCCCTTAAAACACCCCAGAAAGATATGAGACTCCAACTGTTGACTAGAGGGCGACAGAATACACACATCGTACTGACATGGTACTCACTTCCTTCGGGAGTCCTCTCCATGGCTCAGAAGCACCATACGTCGAGTGGAGAACATTCAACTACTTGCGAACGAAAATGAAGTGATCAAAAGTTGCTATGGCCTGATCGGGTTACGAACCGACGCAACGATCAGTAAGTGTGAATCGGAGGACCATACAATGCAACACTGTCCTGTCTGACTTTAACTGTCCAACCATTACAGCTTGAAAGTATTTGAACACTACCATAATAATGCAACAGAACTGCGTAAAACAGTTAGAAACTGTCGTATGACCATATACTTCAAACACACGCAAAGAAGAAAATGAAATAATGATATTTATCATTTCACTTATTTTCATAACATCCATTATCATTCAAATGTTAATCTGTATACCTCATTAAGCCTCCTTCTTGATCAGCGGTAACTCATTAGTAAAATATATCAATCACAGTAACGTTGGCTTTTGTATATGAAACGAAAGGCCAACGAGCTTCAATATTTCCATCATTCGTGTCGCATCTGTACATCTGCTCTAGTGTAAATTCCAATAAAATTCGGTGATTTCGTGGCTGAGTGGATCTCAAAAACGCTTATTTTCTAATTTAATATCATGCGTGCATTGTGCAGTTCTTAATCTTCAGTGTATGCTTCATAGTTCATTTTAACACTTTAAATTACTGCGGCTTTGAGTATTATTGTTTCGTATATTTATTAATCCACTCATTTTATACCTGAGCAAGGAAATCTAACTTGAATGGAAACTGACATTTATAAAGGTAAAACAGAAAAAAGCAATAAAAAATGATTGAATCAAATTATGCCAATCTTATTTGAGCTGAATAGAAACCACAAGCACACACCAGGTTTTCACCGCATTTGGAAATGTTTAGGTAATTCGATTCATTCTGCATTCCGCACTTATTAGATTTACATCAGTAGTTAGGTTGTAATTTCAGGTTATTAAAGAAATGAAGTCAGAAAAGCAAATGTAATCTATTTTATGGGGGTTAAAATTAGTCACAAAGCAGCACATAAATATTACAACGTCAAGGATTTTAGGTTGTTCATTGGGTCTGTTCTTTGAGGAACTAGTGTTTAATTATTCCAAAACTGTTTATGTATCTAGATTCACTGTAATATCAATAAACGCAAAACAATCTTTACAGATGGTACATTTCTTGTTAATGTATTAACTTCGATTATTTTATTCGGGCACAGAAAATGAGCAAAAAGCTAGTGGCAAACATTGAGTGTTTTAAAAAGCTAAATACACTCGACTTTAATGACGGTCAAGATTTATAAACATTCTGCACTTCCCAGTAACAGTTGACTGTCAAGAAGACACATTTTATAAATGTAAAAGTGTGACAAACATTGTTATGACCCTTAACACTTGGCTGGTTAAGTATTGAATTTTATTATAATTCGTTTGATATAGATTATTTGTAGATATTTTTTTTATTTAAAAGTAATCGAAGGTTTATTATTCTGTAATTTTACCGAAACTTTCATCATAATATAACACCTCTTTTAAATATAGCTTAGGTTAGACATTTACTGGCCAAGAAGATTTCACAAATTATTTTTACAGGACATTTTAATTGGTTTATTAAATATATATTTTAGAAACACATGACTATATTCTTAAAATGCTTCTATTTAATGTGTAGGTCTGATATTGAAACTTCTTATTTAGACGAGCGTAACAAATCAGTAGTTATGTTAATTAAATCCTACGCATGGTTCACAAACGAAAATGTTATTTCAAACGTAAGCATGGTAGATATACGACAATGCTACTTCCAATTCTGTTATGGTGCCTTACCTATAACGGACTATGAACTCTTCCATTCTCAGTGTTAATCAACCCCAGTCTATACTGGAAGTCAAGACTTACGTACTACAACTCTTGTTCCTCTACTGTATTATACTATCTCCAATATACTTGTTTTATCTAAACCCCGAGTTGGTGTATTTATTCCGATCCCTTTACAGGGCGACACAAACTGGCGACGAGGTATTTGAACTTACACGGGGCACAACAACATCAATGATTTTCTTGAGAACCGTTAAAAAAAGAAACCCACACAACTGACGACGTGGGATTTATAACTCACACCACCAAAACTATTGACGACATGATTACAGTAAAGGATTCTGGAGAACCTTAAAATGTATACCACAACTGGCAACAACGAATATTAAGGATTTTGTTGGAGCACCTGAAAAACGGACAAACGTGGAGAATAAACGACAAATTCACCTGACAACGTCCTAGTTATAAAAAACTAGCTTTACCGATAATAACAAAATCAAATATCAACTTATTTTGTCTCTCATTGAAGATGGGGCAGTGATTATTTTTATTGCTATTCCGAAACTGTTGTAAATTTTTTAAAAGAAAGGGAATACGTGATTTTTCTTTTCTCTCCAAAATAGAAAAGACCAAAAAAATTAAAACCGCAGTTCTATTTTTCTGTTGACTAAAATGCTGACCGCAAATGATACGGTGGCTTGAAAATTGTACAAAAAACAATTTTTTCTGAGGATTAAAAAAAGTTTCATAATTTTTTGTACAACTATGATTATGTTTAGTAGCGTAATATTAGCGGAAATAATTTTTTAAAGCCGTATTCTAAAAAGATGCAGTTGTAAACAGGGAGGATTTTAAAGATTATGACAGAACTTGTGAAGTTTTGAATGCCACGGCAACTAGAACAAATAGATGCTGACTAAAAGCTACAGAAAACTGAAGAAAGATTGCAAAAGCTTCTACTAGAACAGAATAAAAACACTTTCTCAACTGAAAAAAAGTAACCGACGAAAAGTGTCTAGAACAGAAAAGCGAAGCCAATGGAAAGCTTCTAGAATAGAAAAGAAGAAACCAACGAGAAGATTGAAGTATTAATACAAACTATGTTCGTTAGAGGTCAAAGTTACAAAAACGATAATGCTTACTCGAAGAATGCCTATAGGAATGCGATTGGCAACTTCACTTATTCCACAAACGAGAATAAAACTGTTGCTTCGTATTTCAGAAAATATGGGAATCTATACAATATAGATTGTGAAAATTGGGCCGACTCTAAAAAGGTTCGTCTACTGCTACGAAAATAAGGCACCATCGAGCTCGTGGATTTCATTTTGTCTTGTTCAATTTATGGGAGTTAAAAATAAATATGTTTTGCCAGAAAATAGATAGTTTCATGACCGAAACAAAAAAATTTAAGCAGGACTTGAATAAAACTTTTCCCTGAGTTTTTTTTTCTGGCGGTCTTTGTTGATGCACAAAGATGGCAGCCAAATTGAAACTGAACGAGAACGTTCAGTCTGTATTTAAGACAAAAAGATATGTTCCCTTTTGTGTCGGTAGAAAATTAAATGAAAAATTGGATCTATTAGGGACGACCGGAATCTTATCTAGAGTTGAATATAGTCAGTGTGCAGTACATTTTGACAGCATGAAATGCAGCACTAAATGACAATCACTATCCACTGCAACGCCCGGGGGAAGTGTTTTAAAAAATAAATGGAGTCAGATCTTTTTAAAAAATAGATCTGAGTGAAGCGTACCTCCAAATACCCGTGGAAGAATAGAGTTCTAACTGTTATATATAAATACGCATCGTTGTTTATACAAGTTCGAAAAGCTTGCTTTCGGAGTCAAAGTTGCCCCTGAAAGTTTTTAGCAAGTGTTCGAAAAAAGTGGGGCCGTATATACGGAGAATAGCCTACAGAGATATGGAACAATTTCTTTGAATTATAATTTTAAAATGGATTATTTAACGTAAAAAAATCTATCACGCAGATGGATTGTCTAGACTGGTACCGATACATAGAGAGCCACTAGAAGACTCTGTAATTGCTTCCTTAAGAGCGGACGAAGAGATAAAATCTATGCTGGGCAATGCAGTCAGGGAACTCCGGGGACCCTATACGAAATTTAAAAAAAAACAATGATGAGTTGATTAGCAGTACAAGAACACAAATGGCTTATAAAGACCAACATTTTGCAGACAGTTTTAAATTATTCGACCATTTACTCTTGTACAGAGAGAGAGAGAGCGAGAGAGAGAGAGAGAGAGAGAGAGAGAGAGAAAGAGAGAGATATACAGACAGACAGACATACAGACAGATAGACAGACGAACGGACAGAAAAAGAGAGAGTCGTCATTCAAAAAAAATTACATAAAAGAATCTTGAAGGATTTCCACGTTGGCTATATGTGGACAAATAGGATGAAAGGTTTAATGCCTATCTAAGTGTACTGGCTTAAAATGAACCAGGACATTGTAAAAAATAATCAATACGTGTAAAGGCTGTGCCTTGACGGTAAGGGCACCTCATATCGAATACAGTCCGTGGCAAAATACGGATCGATCATAGTCAAGGATACACGTGGATTTTGCAAGCCCGTTGGAGGGATTGTACTATCTAATTATAGTCAATAGTTTTTTCCAAATGGCCCGAAGTATTACGATATGAAAAGCTCACTAGGACGATAACAATAAACTTCCTGCACGAATTGTTCGCCTGTGTTGGAGTGGTCGATTGTTTAGTCAGTGACAACGAAACGCAATTTACGCCCCTCGACTTTAAATTTTCTAGATAAGACAGATCACGACTCCCCTTGTAAAATCCTAGGGCAAACGGCCAGGCGGTGTGCTTCGTGGACACTTTTAAAAGAGCCCTGAAAATAAATTGCGGCATTATCACGGAAACGCCACTGCAGTTGTTTTTACAAGTATACAGGATAAAGTCAAACGTTAATACACCATCCTTATTATCTTCTGCGGAAATGATGTTTTCGCGAAGATTAAGATCCGTTTTTGACGAATTACTGCCAAACAGACTAAACAAGGTTGAATCTCTATTGTACCAAAAATACGCTACATCCGAGGGGATAGAGTAGATTTAAAGATGTTTAAAAATAACACGTCTTTCTTTGAACTTGGTACGATAGAAAATATAATTAGAAATATAGTTAGCATTCTCTAAGGACGTCGGTTCTCTCATACGAAACACCTAAATCAAATTAGGAAACCACTGTAGGATAACACTGACAGCTTTTCCCAGGTAGAAGAAGAATTTATGGAAATCATATTCGATACTTCTGACATACCAGTACCACAAGCAGCCCCAGAAAAGCGATTATCCAAAACGGAAAAAAGTTTAGGACATTATATACGATACATAAGACATACCGGTTCGCCAAGCAGCCATGGAATAGCAGCAATCTAAAAGAAAACGGAAGTTCCCATATCTTATCGTAATCAATCCAAAAAAGAAACGATAGTGATACATGGGTAGGAGGGGGTTATGGTACCGTACCTATAACTGACTTTGGACTCTTCTATTCACAATGAACCCTAGTCTATACTGGCAGTCAAGACTGACGTACCACCACTCGTGTTTCTCTGTTGTATTATATTTTCTCCAATATACTTGTTTTATCTAAACCTCAAGTTTGTGTTGCCATTCCGGTTCCTTTACTAGGCCACAACAAATATATACCACGAGGGACTGCTTGGATGTTCCAACGTATCTCCTTACCAATTATCCAAGGTAACATAATGTCGAGTATGATGATCCGCAAACTCGTAGTCCAGAAGAACAAAAATAAATTAACATTCGAAGGTTCTTCACAAGGACACACCTTTTCTTATTTTAGTAAAAACATACTTCGAATATGAAGAAGGCAAACAAATTAAGACAACTCTTAAAAAATAAGAAATTAAAACAAGACTCTAAAATTAATTAAAACACGCCTAAAAATAGTTAAGACATGCCTCCAGAAATAATTAAGACACGGTTTGAAAAGTTATTAAGACATGCCTGAAAAGGTAAGTAAAACAAGCCTCCAAAAATAATGAAGACATGTCTCTAAAATGTATTAAGACCTGCGCCCCCAAAATCAATAATACAGGCATCCAAAAACGATTAAGACACGTCTCCAGAAATAATTAAGGCACATCTTCTTAAATAATTAAGACATGTCTCCAAACGTAATTAATACTTGCCTCCAAAAATAATTGTCACATGTTTCAAAAATACATATTCTTAAATTCACTACTAAAACTATTGCATTTTTTTTTGCAAACGTAAGATTGTAAAACCAAGGAAATGATCTTCACAGATCGACCGACCAACAGTAGGATATGACTAGATTAGACAAGGAGCAAAGTGTAGTATCTATTCTGACACTAGACTTTACATCGGTCAGCGATTAGAAATCCTTCTAGACTGAGGTACTTTTTACTTTTGTCTTAATTCAGAGTTCCCTGTTTTTTTATGAGCTGACTTAAACAGCCCTAGTGTCTAACCCTGCCTTCGTGGGGAGACACGCGAAGGGAGAGACAACATGCTCTAATGTATGTAAAATAAGACATACTCAGGGAATCTGCGTGTTTAACGCATGAATTATACGATTTAAAACTAAAACCTGATTGACACACCGCTCGACAGATCTTCGCGACGATGCGATTGCCCGTCTAAAAATTTGATAGCCCACCTAATATGCAGAATTGTAGATTAGAACACACAACAGAGGAGTTATATGGCCTTGAATTATTGTTTATACAATCGACAACGCATTTATTTCGAACAATAAATATTTATTTGTCAATATAATCGATTGCTTGTCAAGGTTCTTAAACAATACGCCACGTATGACATGAATGGAAAAAGAAAAAGAAAGAAAAATACTTTTATTAAGCCCTTAAACGATTGTTTCCGCTTAGCGTAACGTATTACTAGTATGTAAAAACAACAAAATCCTCAAGGTAGGAAGTATCGGAAAATTTATAAACAAACGTATGAATTAATTTTAAAAAAAGATATCATGGGTTTTGTTCTCAGTAGCAGGAACACCAGTTGTCACGATTAAAAATAACCTGGCGCCCGGGTTTCGTATGTCAGGGTTGCAGCACAAACTACCTCGACACCACTAAGGAGTCATGGAACGACGAAACATGTCTGCGGATAGTACACGCACACACACACACACATACACACACACACACACACATATATATATATATATTTATTTATTATGGCGATAGAAAATCGTACATATTTCGACAAGGTGTTGTGGTCTGCTGGTAAAACGCCTAACTTCATACAGTAATATCGAAGGTTCGAACCTTGCCATGTAAGCCATGCTGATGACTGCTGATAGCGAGAAACAAGTGCCCATGTTTTCTTTTCATGTACGTAAAACAAATTAAAATTAATATATATATATATATATATATATATATATATATATATATATATATATATATAAGAAAAATGAGTGATGAAAATAAAAATCGGATACATTACAATATTTATTATTTCATCAAGAATTTAAACCAAGAATATGAACCTTTTTTCTTCATCCATGGATTATTGCTCTATCTAGTATATCGATCATTTACCCACTACGATAGGATCTGAGATGAATATATAACATTTATCTTTGCAGTTTAATGTATATATATATATATATATATATATATATATATATATATATATATATATATATCTTTGTAAAATAGCAGGAAAAATCCCAGCAGAGTGCTCGATTATTTTAGAATTTAAATGAAAATTTAAAATCAAGAGCGTAATATTTATTTATTTGTGGAAAGAAAAATGAGTAAAACATTCGTACTGTTGGTTTCAAGCACAGATGGACTTAGTCATGAAAAGACACCGTTTACAATCAAATGGAAAGTAATTGAGAAAAGACCATCCTTCTTTCCAGCCATAAATATATTTTCTCTGTGTGACGCGGAAAAATACCATATATTAAGGGGCATCATTGACCCAAATACAGTCTGTTTTAATACCCAGATCAACTCTTTAAAGGATGCATCAACAGGAGACACGCACTACTCATGAATAAGACTTCCCGATACACATGAAGTCCTAGCTACACTCTCTCTGCCAAATACATAACCCCATAATTGCCCCACTAAATAACGACTTCCACTCCTGAAAATTCTCCTAACTATCACCTCTCATCAACATAAATAAATTTTTAAAATAGGAACAAATACCTTAATCGGCCCATATCCACACCACTATTCAAAAGCAATAATTTTCCCAAAAATATATCTCCAGTCATTAAGATGGTAACACCCCCATTTCACATTATTATTACTCCCATAAGTCCCAACCATTCTTCGGTCAAAATGCTAATCTCCCATATCCCGCAAACAGATATAATCTTGCCTTCCCAATCTTTACTCTTATCTCTAAACCAGTCTTAATCAGTATACCGATATTATTACCCCCATATGCCTTCACTATACCTTAGTTAATAATGTTTAATCCCGAATACAAATCATTCAAACCCCTTCAGAGTTACTGCCCTTAGACCGCCTGGATGATATCTTTATTTAAATTCCTTCAGGATAAATTTAAAGTATTTTCATCCAAGATTTAAATTTGAATTTAATGTTGTTTCTTTAAGATTTTTATATCTTCATATGTATAATTCTTAATCCCATTTTCTCTCCCCAATTTCTTTAGATGACACATCATTAAATCTCAAAACAGTAACGCCACATTTACGCAACTTACAAATATTGGCTCACGAGATTCATATAAAATTTGTTCTTTATTTATTTATTTTTTTTATATCTCTTTAAAAATTCTCAAGTTTAAATATTAACTTTTACATTTCCCCCCCCACTCTTTTTTTCAAACCTTATTAAACCTCCCTTACACTAAATTTAAACAAACATACATAACACTCTAAGCAAATAACCCGTCCAAACGAGAGTAACACGTGACTTCACATTTTTGAAATAGATGACAACAAACACTGAAGAGAGCCGGATGGCTAAGTCCTTCTATGCTTGAAACCGACGGTACAGATGTTGTACTAATTTTTCTGTACCAAAATAAATATATATATATATATATACATATATATATATATATATATATATATATATATATATATATATATATATATATATATATAATTATTGATGGAAAATTATAGTCAAGGAAATGATTGTCTTTCTACTGAAGCATAAAGCAGGATTCTTTAAAAATATTTGAATCCTATAGGTTTTCAATATCCTAAAACAAGCACTGAAACTCTATAATGTATTCCCTCATAAACGGTTGGTTTGTTCATTCAGATAGTAGATCATCGGATAGTCACGTTCGAATCTCAGAAGTGATGTGCTATATATATATATATATATATATTTATTTATTTATTTATTTATTTATTTATATACATATATATACATTAGGGTAGGTCGATTTTACACTTTTTTTTAAATATAAAAAAAAGGCACGTTCCGAAAGTTGTATATAGACCTATTAAATACTCATGCAAAAAATTAGATCAAAAACTTCAGCGGTTTTTTGAGCGTTTGGTATCAAAGATCGTAGACAAGAATATACTGAAAATTCCTCGTTTTTGCAAGATTTGCTTGAATATTGGTGTGAAAACCAAATAATTTTAGCATTTAAAAGCAGGGAATGTCCTTTTATTTTATAAAAATGATATGAATTAAAGAAATCTTCAAATTGAAAATTTGCCCCCCCCCCTCATTTTCAGTATCTGCTTTTGTAAACTACCTTTTAACGTTATGAATTAAACAGTAATATTTGAATACCTAAAAAAATTATTTTTTCTGTTATTAGTGAAAATATAACAAGCAACGAAATAAGGAAAAACCTTACACTATTTTAATGAAGCTTAATATAGAGAGTCAAATTGCTCCATATAAGACCCCTTAGACAAAAATGCTGGTCTCAATTTCTGACTCAAAACTTTGGCTGTAATGTGTTGATGCCTTGCTTCAAAACCATATACAGTTTGTGAAGCTTCTGTTATTAACTTAACTGCCCGTTCCACACCCTGAGAATGTGAGGGCAAATCTGGCAAGTCAAGCTTGGTTCCATTCATCAATGATTCTCGAAGTTCAGATTCAGTAAAATCTTCTGTCATTGGTGGTTCAAAAATGCCGCATAATTTTAAATCTATTAATTGTGTCCAATGTGTGGCATTAAAATTAATAGGTAATATTCATTTTTAATCTTTTTCTGGTTGACTCCTCACTCCTGAAAGAACAAATTAATTAATTGAATTATTAAAAAATTCCAAGCTGTACTGCTTTAATAATTATGGTGAAATTAGATAAAATCTTTAAAAATCATTCTATAAATTGGAATAAATAATTGAGTCAGAGATATATGAATAAATATTACTTACCTAATGGCCAAAATTCTTTTTAAAGCTTCTTCTCTTACTTCAATCTCCTCAGATTTAACCATGGAATATAGAAAGTTTTCAGGCAGTAAACAAAATGTATTACCTTGTATATTTCTAAATGTGATATCTTGGATTTCCTGAGGCTGCTCCTTAATCCTCTGGATCATATTAAAAATGTGCACTTACTGATTGTGGAATTTACTATTTCTTTTAATTTCAAACCAAGAAGTGGCATACACATTTACAATAAAATTTACTACATAGTGTAGTTTTGTTGTGTGCCTTTGTGGGTATGCACCACGAGTCCATAAACACATAAGCCTGATGGCCAAAGTTAACCATCTTGCTTGGTTTAAAGGACCAATTTTCCAGGAGGCATATCTAGAGTCAACCTTACATCTAGAAATACCTACTGTGTATTCATAAAGGAGTCTTTGGTCAGAACTAAGATCATGTATTTCATCAATTTTAAAAATTGACTCTAGAGGATTGCTAATAGTGGAAAATGATATTTGGGGTAAATCATATCAATCATTTGAGCATAATTTCCCCAGAGGGCTACTGAATGTTGTAGGGCCCTTTGCGCAACCATCTATGTTTTTAAAAAGGGCTCTGAAAGGTAGTTCATTATGATGCAAAGAGCAACCAATTGTGTGAAGAGTTTTAAAAAGTTTTTTTTCTAAAATTGCAACCATTCCACCTTCGCAACTTGTGTTGGTATTAGTGTTGTCAACAAGTATAGCTTTGATACTGTTCTCACTGTGGAATTCATGCAAAACATCCACCACTTGATCTGCATGAACAGCACCTGTTGCACCACTATTCGGAAGAACTCTATGTGTCAGATATTTACTTTCACATGGTGTTTCTTTTGTAAAAGTTAAATGGTGTTCTGGTCCCTTAGTTTTTTTCATAATTCTCTGTCTATTTTCATCCACAATTTCCTTATACATCAATGTGTCCTTATCCATTCTCCCATCAACTCCAATACATATATTTTAGGTGGGGTAAAAACTCCTGGCTGAAATAGTTTTATTTATCTACCTCCAACAAGGTAAGATGTGACACAAGGTCAGGAAAGTGGAATTAGATAACCCTGCGCTATAGAGGTGAGCACTCTGGCCATTAAAAAATTGACTGGGCAGCCCCGTCGGCATTCCTCTGTAGGGGCGCCTCAGACAGTTAGCAATAAACTTACTCCTCCCCAAAGAGGAAAGGCAAAGCCTGGGAGGATGCACCTCCTAGAATTGCACAGGACGGACAAGCCCCAATAGACGGGCGTAAATCCAGACCCAAAGGCCCGGACGATACCGGTTTATTTGGTGGGGTAAAAACCCCTGGCTGAACTAGATTTTATTTATCTACCCCCAACAAGGTAAGATTGACACAAGGTCAGGAAAGTGGGATGAGAAAGCCAGTGCTCGAGAGGTGAGCACTCTGGCCATTTAAAAATTGCCTGGGCAGCTTCGTCGGCATTCCCCGGTAGGGCCGCCTCAGACAGTAAGCAATAAACTTACTCCTCCCCAAAGAGGGAAGGCAAAACCTGGGAGATGCACCTCCTAGAACTGCACAGGACGGACAAGCCCCAATAGACGGGCGTGAATCCAGACCCAAAGGCCCGGACGATACCGGTTTATTTGGTGGGGTAAAACCCCCTGGCTGAACTAGTTTTTATTTATCTACCTCCCACAAGGTAAGGTGTGACAAAAGGTCGGGAAAGTGGGATTAGATAAGCCAGCGCTCGACAATTCAATATATATGTGTGATAATTAAACACAGAATCAACACGGGAACTCAAATTCGCCCGATGAATTTTCAACCGGTGAATACCATAAAAAATATCCAATAAATAAAACGCCTATGTAAACAAATAATTATTTATATATAACATTAAATATTATAGTGTTTTATTCCTTTTTAATTTGAATATGTACATTTAATTTCTTAAGAAAAATAATAATAAACTTTAAAATATTTATTATTAAGTAATGTATTACTTTTTTTTGTTAAAACCCGGGTTTAATTTAAGGCGACACATCTGCCGGTGAAATCTCGGCAGTGATAAAAAATCTCGATTTATTTGATCTTAAAGTTGCAATGCTCAAATAAATACAAAATTTTGAAGAAAAATATTTCTTGTGGTAACTTTTGACATTATTTGGCAACTTTCTTCGAGTGCGATAATTTACAGTTTCAAAATCGACCTCCCCTAATATACATATATATATATATATATATATATATATATATATATAGATATGTATATATATACTTATATATATAAATACACATATATATATATATTCATACATATATATATATACATATATACATATATATATGTATACATAAATATATACATAGATATACATATATATATATATACATATATATAAAATATAAAACTAAAAGTATATTTTTAGTAGATAGAACCTATAGTGAAATAGTTTAAGTTCAATATACAAGAGAGAGAGCAATTATAAAGATACATGAACAGAAGAGGGATACACATGTACGAATGACAAATCTATTTGAAAATCTATTTGAGATAGTGCATAATATAGTTTAGATTATTGTGTTTCTGAAATTGTTTGATTTTCGTAGTAAGACTGTTTATGTTTGTAGTTAGGTCGAGTAGCCTGTTCGATGCAGTGTTTTGTGAGTGGGTGTTCTTTTGTTTGATAATATGTAGATGTTAACGGCTTTCGTTGGTTATTTAATGTGAAGTATTTGGGATTGTTAAGGGGTTGGGAGAAATATTAAATTGGTGCATATTCCCAGGCGATGTGTTGTAGATTGCCTACCCCAAAGGCACGTACGTGGGAACCAATTCTTAGGAAACAGCATTCACCCTACTTACAATGTAATGTTCAAAGCTTTGTATCTACACACTAGGTCTGATTGAAAATAATTATACTTAAATAAAAAAAAATGAAAAGAAGACAAACGTCTTTTCAGGGAACAGAAGAGGCTGGATAGATAATAATAATAATAATAATAATAATAATAATAATAATAATAATAATAATAATAATAATAATAATAACAATAATAACAATAATAATATATATGCGATAGACTGTCGTCTGGGGAGAGACAAAGAGGAACAGACATGAAAATGTAGACAGTGACACCACTCAGCCTACCTACAATTGTAGGAAGAGGAGATGAAGAAGAAAAAAGAGCGATAGATTTAAGAATTGAGTATATCTGAAATTATATAATCTGATCTTACTTTCTGAGAAACACACAAACTGTGGGCACAAATCTCGACTGGTACTACACAAAATAGTCGTGAAGAGTCAAGGGGGACGGAAATTCCGAGGAGAGAGATCACCTCTAGTGGAAAGTTGTAGAACTTACTCTAACCTTGGGAAAGCTTATTGCAACTCAAATTCCAGAAAAAATCGAACGACTGCTTCCAACGAGAAATCAAGGGTAAACGGCTATTGCGATAGCGCAAAATAATTTTCAACAGCTATCGAAAGAGGAGATTTTCTGTCACTCAGAGTCCAGTGAACAACACTTATTAATGTTAAAAAGCAATCGCTGATAGAGACTTGTTTTATAACTTCTAGTATGTAAATAATAATAATAATAATAATAATAATAATAATAATAATAATAATAATAATAATAAACAGATAAACGCATTAAAGCAAGAACACTTGATGGCATCATAGTTAACAGGAAAGAAAAAAACTCAAAATCATATGATTTGGCACATCACAGGTCTCATATCAAGGAGACACAAAAACAAAGCAAATATACGAAACTTGTCAGAGAAATGGAACATGAAGAAAGTCAATATAATACCAATAATCGTAGGAGCACTAGTAACAGTTACGAATAAAATGAGAAAAGCTTGGGAGAAATTGGAATAAAAGGGGATACATTAACTATACAATGCACGGCAATTATGAAAACAACTAAAATCTTAAGGAAATCACTCGAATGCGGAAATCAACCGACATATACTAATCAGCTACATAGATGTTACAACAGAAATAAAACAAAAACATACGAAAGAACACCATGACATGAACCCAAGAGAACCGAAACTGCAAGTCATTCTTAAAACTACCCCCAATAAAAAAACAATGTTATGGAACCAGCCTCAGCTGATACCACACAAAATGATAGTGAAAGCTTAAGAAGGGTTGAAAGACTGAGGAAAAGGGGCACTTATCAGATCTCTACCGGGAGGGTGCGTAGAGTATTGGCATCTTAGGGATGCTTATTGCCACACACATTCCAGAGAAGACCAATGGTTGTTACCAGCAAGGAATCAATGGCAAGCAAGTATTTAGGTAATGCACAATAATTTGCAATAGTTAACGAGAGAGGTGGAGAGTACTCGAAATCTGTGGAGACACGTTGTTACTCAAACTCCAGGGTACACCTCCTGGTATGCTCAGTCACAGATAACTGGTCGTGATCAGTGAAAAAACCTAGTGATTCAATCATAAAAAAATCTATATTGATTGTCTGAGATGATAGAAATAGATTCAGAAGATAGAATATTTTTTATCTTGATTAGAATTGAACGAAATGAGGCTTGTGGAAACAGAGATTCTCGTAAAAACCACCGGTCGTTGTGAGTTGGTAATAACTTGTGGCAGCTGTTACCAGTACAATGGTGATAGAAAAGAAAGTCAGGAAAATATGAGGAGATAGGCTGTCACTCAGACTCCAGAGAACAAAACGGGTTATCTATCAGTGCTAAATCACTGGTAAACAATAGTGTGTGAACTAATATTGTGTGATAATACAAAGGTTACAGACAATGCCTAAGGTAACAGACAAAATAGAGCTCAATTTATTACAGCAACACGAAGCTTCAATCTCAAAGAACACTGTTTGACCCGAGGGGAACACAATACAGCGGGAAGGTACATATGGACAATATAAACAAAAGAATAGACACACATAGCTAATTAAAAGAGAGAATAAGAAATAGCGTTTATTTTTTTTCTTATGATTGCTCCCTTCGAACCTGAAGGTCGTATAACCAAACGATTTTCTAACTATGTTTATGAAATTCTTCATTTGGGAATTGCGAACTTTTTTCCTACACGGTAGACACTTGAAAACAGTTACGTTATATATACGTTATTTCGTTTAGTTTTGAAAAGGATATTTACGTTTCGTGCAACCAAATAAATAACGGCAGTAAAATATCGCTTGCGTTTCCGTTAATCTCAAAAACCTGTCAAACTACATTGTACAATTAAATGAAGACCTATGAAAAGCTGTTTTGGATTGCGTGGCAAATGTAGACGTCTGAGGAGACATTACACTTCCGACTGCATTATGTTTATAAAGGCTAATATATATGTATTATTAATATAGTTTTGTTGACACGACATATTATCATGAATTTAATTTTCGTTTACATTCATACAACTGTCTGCAAGATATTTTTTTTTAACTTATGATAGTGGATGATCATATCACCCTAGTTAATTATAATAATAATAATAATAATAATAATAATAATAATAATAATAATAATAATAATAATAATAATAATAATAATAAAAATCATAAAAATAATAACGATCAAAGACACGGAAAAACGAAGTAAATACACAGAAGTAGTCAGAGATCTGAAAGAAATATGGAGCATGAAGAAAGTTAGTATAATACCAATAATCGTAGGAGCACTAGGAACAATATAAAAAAAACTGGAGAAAAGACTGGGAGAAATTGGAATAAAAGGGGCCATCGAAACCATATAAAGGACGGCAATGATCAAAACAGCTGCAATATTAAGGAAAATCATCGAATTCAGAAACCAACCCGCATAAGCTACAAATGGTAACCAGTCACAAGGAATTTACAACAGGGAGAAAACAAAACGACACGAAGAACACTACAACAAGAACTAAGGAACAGAACCTGCAAGAAACATCACTTCATAATCTCCCCCCCCCCACAATAAATTACACCGCCTCAGCTATCACCACACAAAAATGAACCAAGAAATAGAAATTACAAGAAACACAATAAGTCCCCCCTTTCTTTCGGACCCTCCCCACAAAAAATTAAAAAGTTAAAAAAGTAAAAAAAAAAATGTAAAAAAAATGTTTTTTAATTATTTTTTTAAATGGTGCCAGCGTAGGCTGACAGCAGACACAATATTTGTAGAAGGTCGAAGAGGGTGAGAAGACCGAGGAGGGACAGCACAAACCAGACCTCAACTGGAAAAGTGCGGATAATGCTGATACCTTGGGGAGGTTTATTGCCACCCGAATCCCAGAGAAGACCAATAGTCCTTACCAGCGAGAAATCAATGGTAAGAGGCTGTTGCAATACCGCATCGTAATCGAAAAGAGGTGAAGAATACTGAAAATCTGGAAAGGCTTGTTGTCACTCAGACTCCAGAAAATACTACTAGTTGTTGCCGGTGAACAATTACTGACGATGATCTGCGTGAAAACTCCTAGTGTGTAAAAATAATAATAAAAATAATTAAAAAAATAATAATGATAAAAATAATAATAATACCGTCAAAAATAACAGAAATTTTTTTCTTTCGCGTGACTAATTAGTTTTCTTTGTTTTGAATTTCAATTACTTTCAATTCAAACAAAAAGCAAAAATGGTATCTCCCGACCTGCGAAGATAAATATCAGACGCTTATTATTAGTTAATATTAAATTCAAAATCAATATAACATTTGTATATCTATAAAAAAAAGTCGTAGGCTCTTTTAATTTCATGAACAAGGTCACTAAAACACACACAGGTAAGTAACCCATCAAATCCCATGTATTACAATAGCACGGATCGAACACAAGAACGCGAGAATGAAAACAACAATAAAAAGTGGGATAGAAGAACATGGACCACAAAAGGGAATAGGCTGGTTATGGAATGCTTCTACAAAAGCCGCTACTCCACAGAAAGAGGATACCGGAAACGTATGAAAGGTCTATGGCACATTTCTACTGACTACCATACAACGGAACAAAGGATAGCAGATCAAGCAAAACAGATATACAAGAGAAGGTGGTTCTTAGAGATTGAATTAACGGAAATCAAACAAAAGATAAATAGTGTGACAGATCAAGAAGCCCCACTTAACGAACACTTCCGGGAAGAAAATGAGACAAACATTAACACAGAAACTGAAGAGGGCGAAGACTACGAAACTATAGAAATCACAGAGGAAGAAGCAAGAACAGTGGACAACATAACACGATTCATGTCCGAGAATAAAACAAAACTCCCATCCATAAGGAATGAAGATTGGAAGAAGTTAAAAGTTGAAACCGAGAAAGTAAACAGAGGGTGTATCCATAAAACAGACGTACCAAAGTGGATGACCAACTGAAAGGACGACGCTCATAGAAAAACACGCCAAGACGGGAAAGATCCCAAGTAATTACAGACCGATAACCTGTTTACCTACAATGTAGGAAATCCTAACGGCACAAGTGAGAGAGCAAATTGACCATTCCCTGAACAGCCGGGGGATACTCCTTGAGGAACAAACAGGATCCTAGAAAGACCACATAGGGACGCATTATATGTTATACAGAGATCCACAGATCCTGAAAGATTTCAAAAGCAAGAAAAAGAACATATCTATGACATGGATTCACTACAATACAGCCTACGACAGAATCTCTCAAGTATGGATAATTGAATGCTGAAAATGTACAAAATACCCGACAGGATTATTACTCTTATCAAGAAACCAATGAAAACATAGTGATTAGAACTGACAGCTGGAGGACAACACTTGACGGAGATCAAAATACAGAGAGGCATTTTCCAAGGAGACTCCCTATTACAACTACTCTTTATAATACCCATAATGCCACCAAACTACATACTCAGGAAATGTGATGCCGGATACAAGTTCAGAACCAGAGAACAAAGTATAAACAATCTCAGGTACATGGACGACCTGAAGCTATGTGCAAATAGTAAAAAAGAAACTGAAAAAGCTGATAAATACAACCAGAATCTTGAACCAGGACATCCAAATGGAATTTGTAATGGACCAGTCTGCACTGCTAGATATTTTAAGAAAATGCGGACGACTGAGGGCATGGAACTACACAACCAACCGTATATGAGGGCGCTAGGCGAACTAGACAGCTATAAATATTTGGGAGTTTCGGAAGCAGACACCATCAAATCAACAGAAATAAAAGAGAAGATTGCAAAAGAATATGTGCGAAAAACAAGAAAGCTCTTATAAACCAAATTATATAGCAGAACCCTAATCAAATGAATAAATATCTGGGTAGTATCACTAATAAGATACTCTGGACCATTCATAAGCTGGGCAAAAGAAAAACACAGTCACATTGACCAGAGGAACAGAAAAGTAATGACCATGCACAACGCACTACATCTAAAAGACGATACAGGCAGATTTTATGTGAAGAGAACCGAAGGGGGGGGGGGAGTACTGGTATGGAAAACTGTGTGGACGACACTAAAAGAGAGCTGGAAAAATACATAACTCAGAACACAGAAAGGCTGATCACCGCAGCAAGAGACACAATCCTAACGAACAACCCAGGAAGCACCGAACCCGGACACAAACAGACAGAAAAGAAAATGGGCAGAAAAACAAGTACATGGGCGTTTCATAAGATTGACAATAGAGGAGACGAACGAAAGTAATTGGGCATGGCTGAGAAAAGGATATCTGGACAGAGACACGGAACCCCTACTGACGGCTTCACAAAACAATGCGTGCGATGAGGACAGACTACATTAAAGCTACAATAGATGAAACCCAGGGAAACAGTAAATGCATATTGTGCGAACAAAGAGACGAAACAGTAAATCACATAAGTGAATGCCGAAACCTGGCCCCAAAAGAATACAAAAATAGGCATGACTGCGTGGGGAAAGCAGTACACTGGGAGCTATGCAAAAAAATGCATTTCGAACACTCGGGCAAATGGTACAAACATAAACCAGAGACAGTAGTCGAAAACGAAAAACACAAATCCTCTGGAATATACAAACAGATAAACGCATACAAGCAAGGAAACCGGATGTCATAAGAAAGACAAATCCTGCCAAATTGTAGATTTTGCCGTCCCAGATTACCACAAGGTGACGACCAAGGAAACAGAGACAGAAAACCGAAGCAAATAACTGAACTTGCAAGAGAATTGAAAGAGGTATGGAGTATGAAGAATGTAAATATAATACCAATAATCCTAGGAGCACTAGAAACAGTTCCGAAGAACCTTGAAAAAAATGGGGTAAATTGGAATAAAAAATTAGACTGAGATCATACAACGGACGACAATGATTAAAATAGCTGACATCTTATAGAAAATCCTTAAATGCGCAAAAATTTCCGCAAAAGCTACAAAGACTACCCAATCACATGCAAGGTGCAATAGGAAGTAAACAAAATCACATAAAGAGCACCACAAGAACTCAAGGAACAGAAACTGCAAAAAAATTCATAAACTACCCCCTCCCCCCAAAACAAAAGTCGTGAAGGGTCAAAGAGGTTGGAAAAACCGAGGAGGGATAGCACTAACCAGACCTCACCTGGAAGAGTGCGGGGAGGTTTATTGGCATCCAAATCCCAGAGTGATTTATGGTAAACGCCTGTTGTGATAACGCAACTTTATTTGCAGTAGTTATGGAAAGAGGTGGAGAGCACTAAGAATCTGGTGAGACTTGCTGTTACTCAGACTCCAGGGAACAATACTGGTGATTATAAGTGAGAAATCACTGATTACTGCCTATGTGAGAGCTCCTTGTGAGTGCATACCAATAATAATAAGAAGAAGAAGAAAAAGAAGAAGAAGAAAAAGAATAATAATAATAATAATTTAGAATACAAGAACAGACACGAATGCGAGAATACAAGAACAGACACGACTGCGTGGAGAAAGCAGTACACTGGGAACTGTGCAAATGATTTAATTTCGAACACGCAGACAAATTGTACAAACATACACCAAATACATTACTGGAAAAGGAAAAACAAAACAATTATTTGGTATATAGATTTACAAACAGATAACCTGATACAAGCGAGCCCTAATGTGATTATAATCAATAAGAAAGACAAATTGAGTCAAATCGTGGACTTCGCCGTTTCTAGCAGACAGCAGAGTGAATATCTAGGAGACAAAAAAAGAAGCAAATACACGGAACTTGACAGAGAACTGAGAGGAATATGGATCATGTAGAAAGTAAATATAATATCAATAATCGTAGGAGCACTAGGAAAAGTAAAAAAGAAATGGAGAAAAGACTGTGAGAAATATGAATCAAAGGAAAAACTGAGACCATATAAAGAACGACAATCATAAAAACAACTGCAATCTTAAGGAAAATACTCGAATGCAAAATGAAACCCGCATAAGTTACGTATAGTAACCAGTCACATGGAAGTTACAACAGGAAGAAGAAAAAAAACACACAAGAAGAACACCATGTCACGAACCAATGAACAGAAACTGCAGGACACATCATAAGCGGTACTCCAGAAAAAAATGGCAGCAGCCTCGGCTGACACCACACAAAATAGTTGTAGAGGGTTAAGGAGGATGTGAAGACAAAAAAGGGACATTACTAACCAGAACTCTACTAGAAGAGTGCGGATAGTGCTGGGTCGGTGGGGCTTATAGCCATCCAAATCCGAGGGGAGACCAATTGTCGTTGTCAGCGATACATCAATTGTAGGTGGCTATTGCAATGTCATTTGAGGGTGTAATCGAAATGAGGTGGAGAATACTGGAACTCTGAGGAGGCTTGTTGTCACTCAGACTCAAGGGAACACAACTAGTTGTTGTCGGTGAGAAATAACTGACGATGACTTGTGTGAGAACTCCTAGTGAGTACAAATAATAATAATAATAATAATAATTATAATAATAATGATAATAATAATAATAATAACATATATACATAGAGAGAGAGAGAGAGAGAGAGAGAGAGATAACTAGATAAATAATTAATGCCTAAAATAGAACAATTTTAGAATAACAATACACCGCTACTAAACAGTATGTCTAGAATGTGTATTCCAATTACGATCAAAATTCATTTATTGATGTTTATTCTTGAAAATGTATAAAATGTAAGGATTAAGCTTAAAGGGTCTTTAACATTCATGGAAGGTTGCTTAATTCGTGTCTCATAATAATGGATCAACTTTAATGCAAATCTGAAATATTTGTATTTCTAAATGAAAGCGTGTGCCCATACTATGGACTTTAACATTCTGTTATTACGCGAAAGAAATTAAAAATTGTGAAATATTTACCAATTACCGTCTAATACTTATTGTTAATATTTAACAACTATATGACGTAGATGATATTTCTAAGAAACGGGTTCCACACCATCTTTTGCCCGGTTGTATGAAACTAAAATTAAATGTAACAATTATTACCCATCCCTACGCTTAGCGTATTTGTTTTAAATTCAAAATGATCGAATTATTATATTAATATTATATCATAAAATATATAAATATATACACATAACTAATTTCATATGAATTGAAATCTATAGTAAGAGCTGTTACAACAACAACAACAACAATAATAATAATAATAATAATAATAATAATAATAATAATAATAATAATAATAACAATAATGACTTAGTGCAACCCAAATCCCAGAGAAGACCAATGGTTTTTATCAGCAAGAAATCAATCGTAAGAGGATGTTGCGATACCGCAAATATATTTGCGGTGGTTATCGAAAAGAGGTGAAGAATACTGGAAATCTGGAAAGGATTGTTGTCACTCAGACTCCAGAAAATACTACTGGTGGTTGTCGGTTAGCGATCACTGACGATGATCTGTGTGAGAACCCCTAGTGAGTAACAATAATTATAATGAAATTGGCACTCTACTGAGTACGATAATCTTAACCCGTCATAAATTGCACAAAATGAGGACACAGCTACACTGAACAAAATACCAAGGAACTAATGCCCCTACACAGCACATTGCAGCCGAAAAGTGACACTGACCGACTATATGAAAATAGAAAAACGAAGGTAGAGGACTGGTAAATATCGATCACTGCGTAGACGATACGGTAAAAGAACTAGAAAAATATGTAACACGAAACACAGACAGGCTGATTACGATCACCAAAACTGTAAACTGTCCGAAGCATACAATGTTTCTATATTTTAAAATTGAGCGTACATGTGCCAGGCTCGTTTCAATTAATTACTCATGTAAAATTATTTTCATGAGCAAAGAAGGAAAGGCTTAATCGTAAAAAACTATAAAAGAAAAGAAAATAATAATTACAGAAGTAAATTGAATTTTCATGGAAAAAGACGCAAAGTGTAATCTTTAAAATAACATATAGTAATAAAAATAAGAGTTAAATTGCATTTAATTCGTTATCTGAACACAAAATTATACCCTGATTTTTTATTATTGTTACAGTTATTATGATTATTATTATTATAGTAGTAGTAGAGGTAGTAGTAGTAGGAGTAGTAGTAGTGGTAGTATTGTTATATGTAATAATTCGTCAATGAGTTTTTCCAGTTGTCACAGAAAGCAAGAGAGAGGGTGATAGAGAGAGAGATAGATATAGAGAGAGAGAGAGAGGAGTAGAGAGAGAGAAATCAACTGAAAGAGCGGGAAATAGGAGTGTGATGATAAGGGATGGAGTAGGGGGTATAGAGAGAATAGATACAGAGTATCGTGAGAGCTAGACGGCGAGAGAAAAATCTTTTAAAAGTAAGATGTTACATACCATTTTTACCTCTAATATTTTGCTGTCCATGCTCCCGAGCAACGCCGTGTAACCTTGCTAGTTGAAAATAAATTATTATTATTTTTCTAAGATGGTGGAACTTTCGGAATTCATAGTTTTCCGATGGAATGCATGCTAGTTGTCATTTGTTACTTCCGTTCCGATGCGTCACATTTTGAATTCTTTAAGTCTTGACGACCTACCTCCACTTTTCATCTTCCCCAACATCAAAAAATGTTCAGTATAAATGATTATACAAATTGTATCAGTTCAGCCAATTATACTCTAGTGAACTCGTCCATGTACTGATAATGTTGAGGTACATTATAAAGCTGGATTGCCCGTGTTATTAACTTAACATTTTGAAACCATATTCTTGAAAGTACTATAATATAGATTGAACACCATCAAAATAGGTCGTATTATTTTTGTACTAGCAGGTCCCCGTGAAAATTCAACGGTGCCTTCCAAATAAAAGTTACTGTTAATAATAATAATAATAATTATAATAATAATACTACTACTAATAATAATAATAATAATAATAATAATAATAATAATAATATACTCCCTTTGAAATATAAATATCTGTTCCAATAAAGAAACACATACTAGTTCTCCTTCCGTAAAATAATTGTAATTGCCAGCTTAATATTATTTAAAGGAATGAAGCCAATATCTCTTTATTGATTTAAAATTATAGCATTTACATTTTTTTTCAAAATCAATAGATATTTTACCGTAAAAAGAATTATCAGCTAAATACTCGTCAAATCAATAAACGAAATATAATTTTCTGTAATGCATATATTTACAATTGTACCGCTTTAGTTGACGTAATGTTATCATCTGATTTTGTTGACGAGATGTCATCATCTGATTTTGTTGACGAGATGTCATCATCTGATTTTGTTGACGAGATGTCATCATCTAAGTTTTTTGAAGAGATGTCATCATCTGATTTAGTTGACGAGATGTCATCATCTGCTTTTGTTGACGAGATGTAATCATCTGATTTTGTTGACGAGATGTCATCATCTGATTTTGTTGACGAGATGTCATCATCTGCTTTTGTTGACGAGATGTCATCATCTGATTTTGTTGACGAGATGTCATCATCTGATTTTGTTGACGAGATGTCATCATCTGATTTTGTTGACGAGATGTCATCATCTGATTTTGTTGACGAGATGTCATCATCTGATTTTGTTGACGAGATGTCATCATCTGATTTTGTTGACGAGATGTCATCATCTGATTTTGTTGACGAGATGTCATCATCTGATTTTTTTGACGAGATGTAATCATCTGATTTTGTTGACGCGATGTCATCATCTGATTTTGAGACACTTCATTTGAGAATGGGTAAACTCGAAATTGTTTACCTAAGCGACACCAACTTAATCATCAATCATCGGACGATCATATTTTTTAATTAGTGTGTAATGTGATAACGTACGTACGAACGCGAAATGTCTCAGACAACTATTACTATACGTGAATGATCTATATAAGACAATTCACGTATACTGATAGTTGTCTGTTTCTGGTGTTATTCGTACGCCATTAGGCGCATTCCATTTTAATTCCTCAGTTAAAAACATTAAAAAATATATATTCCATCTGATATTTTTAAAAGACCAAACGATGATTCTAATTTCGGTCGTCGAATATACGTATTAATTTATTTTTCGTTTTTCTAAAAAGGGTGACACGACGAAGACATTTGGCGCGGAAATACATTATTCTAATGTCGTTGGAAGTGAATCACTTTTGGTTAAAAGCGACAACAGTAATGACTTAATAATACATCTTGATAGGAAAGTAAAATAAATATAAATAGCTTTTAGTTCCAAGGGAGACGAAAAAAGAAGTTTAATAGGAAGTAGAATCAAACGTATATTAGATCTATATTCACATCTGGCGTTGCTAAAAAAACTTCATATGCGTCTAGTAAACAAGCATTCGTTCTATGGGGGGTATTTAAAAATATATTTGAGATATGTTTGTGTCCGTATGTACTTGGCTCCACAAAAGGTCAGAGTAAGACATGAATTCGGTTTTAAATGTGGTGAACAACCAGCTTCCACAAACCGAGAACTCTAGATTCGGCCAAAAACTAATAAAACACCTTAGTCTAGAAGAATTTCTCCTTTACTGACCGAACATAAAAAATAGTGAATGCAGTATCAGAACAGATACTACACTTTGATCCGAACCGAAAGGCTGATCATGCGATAATTCTTTGAAAATTCTAAGAAAACTTTGCAACTCTGAGTAATAGTCGATATAAAAATAAAAATCCCAAATCCATTTTACTCTCGAAAAATGTATTTATTTCTCGAGCTTTCGAATAGTTACTTTTAGGAGGAATTGTACGACATATTATCATATTAATTGTTTGCTTGTCGGTGTTTCAACCATGATAAGATAATCTGAAGTCCATCATATTAAATACGAGAGGCAGACATGTGAACATTTAATGGAAACACATTTTGGCGGCAGTATTTCTGTTGGAGATGACTTCTATAAAACAAGGCAAAAGCTCGAAAAAGTCTAACACAATAACATGACTTTCAAAATGGGTTCTTCTAAACTCTGACTTGCTAAATATATAATTATAGAGGATGTGATCAGCAAACTGATATACACAGAATTTGATGATATGCAATAGCACGACGAAACAGCAGTCTGCAAACGATTAAATGTCTATATATAGATGTATATAATATATATATATATATATATAAATATATATGTATATATATATATAAATATATATATATATATATATATATATATATATATATATATATATATATATATATATATATATATAAGGCAGGTAAAACATCCATGGTGTATTAATCCAAAGAATTTAAACAGTGTTTATAAAAAGTGCTCAATATAAAATAGAGCTTTTATATATGATTATTTTTATTTACACAGACATGTACAACATCTGCGACACTGGCATGTCGATATTATCGATCAACAGTTATTATGAACTGAGAGCTCATCAGGAAGAGTAAGAATCCGATCTTAACATTAGATCATATTTGGAAAGAATGAAATGAGGAGAAAAAGAAGAAAAATTTCAAATTTCAAAATTTGGGTAGTCACGTGGTTGAGACCGTTAAAAATCCAAATGTTAAAATCAAAATCAAAACCCAAATATGAAATATAAAATAAAATAAAATAATATAAAACATAATAAAATAAAATAAAATAAAATCAAAAAAATAAAGAGGAAAGAGATATAATAAAAAGGGTAGAATAAAAAGATAGATAGATAGGTAAATAGAAAAATAGATAGGTAAATAGATTGACAAAATGAAATCATCTGTTGATTCCAACAGAAGTAGTGGAAAGGGAAAGTACATGCAACAGAATGTGTCAAAAACCGTCGAAAGTTATATATATATATATATATATATATATATATATATATATATATATATATATATATATATATATATATATATATATGTATATTTATATGCCAACATTGTTAAAAATAACAGAATCCATCGGTTTAATAATAGTTTTTTTTATTTTTTCAATATTTCTGATTAATACTTGTATTAAAGTAAAAAATAACTAATAAATGTTCCATAGGTTTCACAGATATCACGAACGTTTTCGATTCTTCGTTGAACATTTTTTTAAATTTAAATACAAAAAGGGCCATCAGAAAAATTGGAAAAATAAAAAGATGTATAATTAAACGTACGAATTCTGTTATTTTTTACAATATTTGCATAAATAAGAAAATGATGTGTAAATACACACACGCAATATATATATATATATATATATATATATATATATATATATATATATATATATATATGGGAAATGAAAACGAAAAACCAAGAAATATTTGTTATATATTCATAAACATTTCGTCTGTATTGTAAGACTTCCTCAGGATGATAATTTTAAGAAAAATGTCATAAAGTACATCGAAATATAGGGTTGACATGATGGGTTGATGAGGAAAAGTAGTAGCCGTTGCTACTAAGTGCGCTGGGCCATGGTCCAAGTCAGTCAGTAGCAGAGAGAAAAATAAATATGGAAGGCTGGGAGTGGGTACATTAAGGCAACAGTGAAAAAGAGGAGAGGTTGGAGTGTTAGTGAATTTGTGTTAGGAGTGGAGAGAGGGGACGAAGTGCTGAAGTTTTTGTCGTGGTGAGGTGTGGCATGGATTTTGTAGCGTTTTGGAAAGAGGAAGGAAGGGGGAACTCTGTGTCTTTGGTATGTAGGAGGTATCATAGTTTTAGAAAAAGATTTGAAGAAATGAAGATAACTTGAAAGTAGGCGGGGTGTAAGAGTATGAAAGAAGTAGTCGAAAGGGTGAGATGGGTGAGGGGGAAGAGGGGGAGAGGGGAGATTTTGTTGTGGTTAGATGTGACATTTTTGGAGGCTAGGAGTATTGGCCAGCTTGCTATATCAGGAATGTGTGAGTATAAGTGAGTCAGAGGGAATGTGTTGAAATGTGCTGTTAACATGACAATAAAGGAAAAGAAAAAAGAGAAGAATCAAATGATATTGATTTTGGCGAGAAATAGGTGAAATGTAGTTTTTTGCAGGCTGTGTTAATAGTTTGAGATTGAATTGAGGGCAAAAGAGGTTTAAATATATAAATATTTGTGAGGATGTCTAAATTGTGTTCATTGGTTAGGCTGTTATTTGATTCGTGAACCAAATATTTCGATGTACTTGCATGATATTTTGCTTAAAATTACAATCATGAGGAAGTCTTACAATAAAGACGAAACGTTGATGAATATATAACAAATATCTCTTGGATTTTCCTTTTTCATTTCCCATTACGTCGGATTACTCTCATCCTTCCTTTCTCATATATTTATATATATATATATATATATATATATATATACTAATTGTACCTACCTGGTATTTGCTGCTATTCACTAATGTTAGATAACGAATGGGGTGTTCGGAACGAAGGATTATAGTGAAAACCTTAACGGCGGGGTGATCTTAAAGCGGAAGTCGATGAAACCACGTAGCTTCCGGTCGGTGGTTTCTGTCTCTTTTTGACTAATAGAGAAAGCAGGAGTGATAGACATGGACGTTTCCGACGATCCACAGTGGGGGGGGGGTAGTATACAATGTTGCTAGGTGTAACGTGACAAGCTATCTATCTATCTATCTATCTATCTATCTATTTATCTATCTATCTATCTATCTATCTATCTATCTATATATCTATCTCTCTCTCTCTCTCTCTCTATATATATATATATATATATATATATATATATATATATATATATATATATACTTTTTTTACACGAACTTTTTTTCACTCTCCATTTTTTTATATTTTTGCAAATGTTGAATTTTGGCTTTTCCACTGCCACTTATAATTTCTCTGATGATTAGATTTCGATCCTTGAAAAGCCTTGGCTTAAGAAAAGAATAATAAACATAATTTTATTACAGAATTGCATTGAACAGTTGAAATTTGAAATAAATCTGGGCATTCGTACATATTTATCACTCTTCTTTCATCTATCTTTATATATCTACTTATATATATATATATATATATATATATATATATATATATATATATATGTATCTACTTATCTATCTATGTATATGTATTTCTACCTATCTATCTATCTATCTATCTATCTATCTATCTATCTATCTATCTGTTTGTCTCTCTCTCCATATCTCTCACAATAAATCAATCTGTTTTCTGTTTCAAATACATCTGGTTAAACAAAAGAATATTGTCGTTCACTGGATTTTTTTATCAACAATTGAAAAGCACCTGATCCTTCACAGCGACGACGACAGCGGCGCCGGCTAGAAGATCGATCTGCGTAGTGTTATACCTACAATCGGGGTTCACAACGTAACGCGGGTGTATAAAGGGTACACACCCTTACGGCAATGAGTAATATACACTACTATCATGTATGTTCAATTGTAAGCTTTAGCTGTATTCTTATCGTTTTCTCAAAAAATCCTAACAATGCAAAACTAAAATCACACATGAAAATGATTTTACACTAACTTTAAATATATGAGACACAATGTGCATTACAACGAGACAACCTAACATTAATCAAATATCCTTTGAGGTCAGTACTAAAATATTAAACATCGTTCACAATTGAAAATTAGATAAATATACCAGTACATAAATGAATAGCAGATTAAGTTATACTATTTCTTTCACAATAATAAATTATAATAAACCAAGAACACAATGATAAAAAATAATTATGCAAATACATTATTAAATAACAGATCAAAATTACACTTTATTTTTTCTAACGCAAAACTATAGATTCTTGACGACGATTGTAAGCGCTATAAGTGGATGAAATAACAACGTTCGTATCTATATCTATACGAACTAACACCAGCGACTATAGAACTAGCTCACAGAGTATGAAAACAACGAATACGAAAATAAACAAAAAAGAAAACTCCGTCGTTTTAAATAAGACTTGCATTGATTACACACAAACACATACATACACACACACATACACACACACACACATATATATATATATATACATATATATATATATATATTTATATATATATACATATTGTGTAGTTAATAATAAGTGTATATTTACTGATGTAGGTAAAACTAATTTAATATATACTTAAATAGATGTTGTTAGATGAAAATAATGTGTATATATGTGTGTGGGGGTGTATATGGTGTGGAACAAAACCTTACATTAAATTTAAATTAAAAATGTATCACCAAATTACTGACATATTAGAAAAAAACATATAACAAGGCAGGACAACAAGAATATATACATCCCCATATATATATATATATATATATATATATATATATATATATATATATATATATATATATATATATATATATATATATCAGGACCATTATGTGAATGCCACATATATGCCTCCATTGGATTTAAAAGACAAAGACGAGGTATTCGTGAAACATATTAGAAATTATTACGCTACTAGTGACTTACAAGGGTTTAATAAAATACCTAGATGTTAAGTACGGTGGAAACATAATCCTGTACCCTCCCATGTAGCCAAGGAATTTCAACATTTCTCCGACGCTAATTATGCAAATATTTAACCAAAAGAACTCTGGGCCTCAAAGTTGAAACCACTCGATGAAACTATTTCGGACAAATTAGAGTGATTCACTTACATGTCAACCCATACTAATATTGAGTCACTTAACTATGCAATTAAGGACACAACTGCTGATGAACTTTCCAATCAATGGTTGGGCAACTTTCCAAAGGTGTGTCAAGACACTTCGGGGCGATCATATAAAATAAATGATTGATGTTGACATTTTCAATGGGTTTTATTATATTTCATACAACTCATTGGAGAATAATGATCATATTTTTCAAAACAAATTATTTAGAAAATGTTCTTGTTGCACGCTATATACCCGTCTTGAACCGTAACGAGCGTGTGTTTACTATCAGCGAAAGTCAGATGTGTATGGTGTTGTCATCTCGCATTTTTCTTCGGGAGAATATCACAGTAATCATAGCTTTCTGTGAACATTAAATGTTTAACCACATGCATTTTATTACATATCCTAATTTTCAAGTTGTTCAGCGTAGAAATGATGAACGGCGAGAAACGAATAAAGACACCATCCGCCCATGCATGGAGTATTGTTGCCACATCTGGACTGGTGCATCATCTACTACTCTCTCCCTCCTTGACAAGGTCAAAAAAAGAGTCGCCAACTTAATAGGTCCCTCACTGTCAACCAAGCTCCAGTCCCTGTTCCATCGCCGCAATGTAGCATCCTTTTGCTTGTTTTACAAATACTTCAATGGATTATGCTCCGATGAATTGGCTACTCTTGTGTCCCCTCGACGTAACATCAGTAAACCAACTCGACAATCAACTGCATCCCATCCATTCACTGTGGAGGTCCCCAGATGCCGGAGAGCTTTCTACTCAAAAAGCTTCTTTCCTCGTGCTGCTGGCCTCTGGAACTCCCTCCCTGCTTCCTGTTTCCACAACATTACTGACATGCAGAACTTTAAAATTAATGTAAACAGACATCTCGCTGCGCAGATCCCAGTTTAGGTTGACCCCCCAACCTTCTCCCCTTTGCTTTCTTCTCGGTAGCCCCTTACGTCTACAGTGGCGGCTTGCCTTGTTTGGGGTGAACTACGTTAAAAAAAAATGTTGTTAAGAATATTAGAACAACTTTTCTATTCACCCACTATTGTCCAGTATGAGATATTTCTTGTTTTCAAATTTTCAGCCGATTATAAAGTTGTCAAAATGTCAAGGTGCCAACGTGAAGAGAGTCGTGACGACGTATCTGAAAGCAATCCCAGAAGAATCCTTCTAACGCCGCCGAGAAGCGCTACAGAGAAGAATGGGAAAGCGGATGAGGATAGATTACTTTGAATGTGAGAAAAGTTGATTCATCGTTTGGAATTTAAATGCATTGTTTGATATACCAGTTCCATTACTTCTCAGGCATATTCTGTGAAAATCACGAAACACTTTCACCGATTGTCTTGTTTTTCTATTTTGTTTGTAAGGAGATTCAATCCACATGACACACAGTATTTTAAACGTTGTAAGACCTAGAATTAACTCTTCAACAATTAAAAACTGGGTACTACTCCAGATGAAGCGCCTAATTTCTGTGACTGCTCGGCGGCAACGATCGGGCAGGTCGCGGAAGCGCCCGAGAGCTGCCGAGACGAAAACGAGGCTGAAGCAGAGCTGACCTATCAGGTTACTATCAAATCATCTGCGCTCAGCACAACAACACAAGCGGAAGGAAGACCTTTCGAACCGACCGTCAACGTATCCGTAAATCTTTACCCTCGACAATAAAATATACGACCCCCCCTCCAAAAAAATATACGAAAAAAACTTGCCTAAATATCCTAAGAAAAATAACATACTTCTTTGTTTTATGTTAGAAAAAAAGACAAAAAAAAGTTGCCTAAATATCATACAAGAAATAGCATTTACTTCTTTGATTTAGGTAAAAAAAAATTAAAAATTAAAATGGTTCATTTGGCTCACGAAAAAAATTTAAAAAGAAAAGTTTATTTATAGTCCTTCAGCTATGGTTTGTTCATTTTTCTTTTTCATTTTTTTCAAATATATGTATTTTTTTCTTTTGTAGTCTTAGTCTTATATTGTCGTCTGCCATTCTTTCATTTTTACGACTTTCAGTTGTGCTTCAGCCTCGTTTTCGTCTCGGCAGCTCTCGGGCGCTTCCGCGACTTGCCTGATCTTTGCCGCCGAGCAGTCACGGAAATTAGGCGCTTCATCTGGAGTAGTACCAACAACTGTGTCATGTTACATCTATTTAGCAGTTTTGCTTTCTGCAGTATGTTTTTAATTGACTTAACATGATTTGAGGGTCTATATTATTAAGATATTAAAAAGGAGTCCTTTATGAAACATGAATCTATAACGATTTGCTCATCTCAAAATGTAATAAGAATTGAATGATTGCAGAACAAATAGAACATTGTATTGATTCTAACATATTCTCCTCAATTCACCCATGTAAAGAAACTTAACGCGATAAAATTCAAACTTCTATGAGTCCATGACTCCAGTTGTATAATCTCTATTTTACACACTTTTTAGCATAGCAATATGTTTTTGAATCAAGTATTTCTCTTTATATTTTGACGTTTTATTTATCAATACCGTGTCAATGGTGGCAATCCTCTCTTCCGTTCCATTTTTCCGTAGACTTTTTCAAGGTTTTCCGGAATAGTTCTCTACGCTTACATAATTACTGCTATTACGGTACTTGTAATTATATTCTATACTGCCTTTCAGTTTTTAGCAAGTTTGGCCATTTATTTTTAAATCTTTCTGTTTCAGTCTGTGTACCAGCGAAACAAGAGCAGGTGGCATCGAGCGAGAAGGTTGGGAATTGGTGATTGAAGACCACATCTGCATGCTCTAAAATGAAAGGGGAGAAGAGAGACCAGCAGGGAGGTGGAAGAGCTGACACAGAGTGCTAAGGACCAGATACCACCTACATCTGTGACAACTGGAACAATGTCTGCCTTTGCAGGATAAGCTTGCAGTAACAACAGACGCTGCAATAAACTCTTCTGAATCTAAAAAAAAATTGTATATTAATTTTTATGAAAATTTCACTGAATATACACATTATATAGTTGGACTTTTACCGAGATTTTCAGATTAATTAATATAATATTTTTAAAGTTATCCACCTATTTTACATATGTAGTGAAGTTGTCACAAATATTAGAATATAATTTATTTGAGATTAGGAAGCATTTATGTTTCTTCCTTAATTTTGGACGGTACTGTATATATACAGGGTGAGCCAAAAGTAGGTGGACAGTATATATTGAAATGTTTGTCGTAGCGTAAGAGGCAGACATCAAAGCTGTCTAAATCAAGAAGGAAAACAGTTTGAACACTTGCGTTGATAAATAACATTTAATTTTCATTAATATAATTGTTTTATTACATATAGTTGTACGTATAAGTGATCTCTAATTAAATGTTTTTTACTCTCCACCTACTTTTGGCTTCCCTTGTATATATATATATATATACTTAGAACTGTTGTAAATTCATTCATAAGGATATTTTAATCAGTCAAATGTATATATATATATATATATAGATATATATATATAGAGAGAGAGACAGAGAGAGTGAGTGAGTGAGAGAGAGAGAGAGAGGGAGGTAGAGAGAGAGAGAGAAAGAGAGAGAAAGAGATAGATAAAGAGAGAGAATGATATTGGTTAAAAACTACGGCATTTTCGTTTTTTCGTAGTTCTTTAATTATTTTCTCGACTCTGCAATCAATTTTTCAACTATTGATTGACAATATAATGATCTTTGATGCTACTATATAAACTTCTGTCATGGTAATCAAAACGTTTCCAGTAGTATCGAAAAAAATAATGAAAATATATCAAAAACAACAACTCCATAGTTTTCAATCAAACTTGCCTGGATATATGCAAATTTAGGTGTGTGCGTATATATATATATATATATATATATATATATATATATATATATATATGATCCCCGTGTTAATATTAGATTCTTACGTTAAGGTCTCCTATTTTTATTTCGCTGTTAGATACTTAATCCCTGTTTTTGTTTTATTTACTTACTATTAAATATTTTCATTTATTCATGAATTTCCCAACGAATGTTAAATTTCCAATATTTTGTATTTAGTAAGATTCTCTGGGAATTTAAACTGATTTTTTCTTTTCTTTTTTTCTTTTTTGTTTGTTTTAAATAACTCAAAGATTCTTTAGACTATATATATATATATATATATATATATATATATATATATATATATATATATATATGCATATATGTAAAGAGAGAGAGAGAGACAGAGACAGAGACAGAGAGACAGAAAATTGTAGATATATACATTGAATAATATGATCAAACATGTTTGTATAAGATACATTTGCTCTGTGTATTACATTGAGCTCTCATACACGGAGTTTCTCTTGGAATTAGTTAATTATAACACAAATATATACATATATATATATATATATATATATATATATATATAGCGAGAGAGACAGAAAGAAAGAGAGAGAGTGAGAGAGAGTGAGAGAGGCAGATGTAGATATATACATTGAATTTGATCAAACATATCTGTATGGGATAAATTTAGTAAATGTTATGTTTTGAATTTAAATGTGCTTAATAATTGGCCAGAACTTCTATCCTCACATAGATCAGACTGTATAGAGATCGTATAGTGTATTCAATATTATTTGTTGCAATGTTTAATAACATAACAGTAATCTGGCTTGAAGATATTAACAGATATATAACCTTCCCTTTATTATATACGCTAGTTCACTGATCCTGTTTATAATTTTAAATAGTTTCCCCATTGCAAATATAAAAATATAATGATACTAAATGTGATTTCCCAAATCCTTATTCAAACTTTAATAAAAATGCATTCCATGATTTGAATTTTAGAAAAAGTCTTAAATTTAAGGCTTAAGATTAAGAGGTCTTAAAAACACATTTCAAGTTAGGCACATAGTTACGCACTAAAACCCCTTTAAATCGTCTAAAAACTGAAATGTAGGGATATTTAATTAATTGATATACAGGGTGGGCCAAAATAAGGGTCCTATCTTTAAATTTGAATAACTTGAATTTGAATAACTTCCACAAAATAAAAGTTAAACTCACCAAACTTTATGTGTGTGTAGACTGACCTTTCCGAGATTTTTTGAAATAAACAAAACAAATTTAAGCCGAAAAATACTTCTTAAACCTTACAAAAACTAAAGTATTGTTTTTTACACTGTTTTGAGTTTTTTTAAGCAAAAATAATGTTTTCTAAATGAGGGTACGTTCCTTAGGGCTAATACGGCTCATGCTTACTTCGGAAGGGGTCCTTTACTTGTTCTAAAAAAAAAATTTTTTAAAAATCAATAAATAAAAAAGTTATGAATTTTTAAAAATAGGACCCTTATTTTTGCCCACCCTGTATAATAACTATGTAAAAATTTCACAAAAATCGAAAGTATCTTTTATGTTTACGAAAGCGTTCCCACCGTCTTGTTACCCTATTTACATTTAACAAAATTAAACTTAATATAGCCCACATTTGGCCCCATAAGTTTAGAAACTGTATTCCAAAAGTCATAATGATCGATTAATTAGTTGAGGAGTGCATATTCTCATACAAATACATTAAAATATACACATACCTAACTCATATATATATATATATATATATATATATATATATATATATATATATATATATATATATATATATATATATATATATATATATATACACACATAATTATTACGCTACTTTAAATTTGAGAGAAATTTAATTGACGATTTAACTTTACCAACGTTATGAAGTGTTCTCCCATTTGGATATTAGAACTGTTTTGATCTCAATAGATAAAAGACGTATTTCCGTCGCATTTAAAAGAGTAGTCGTCACGACGGCCTAACGGTAAGTTGGAAGTGTTCAAAATACTATGATCACGCGATTGAATCGTCCGACCGGCGATACTGTTACGTCATCTATACTGACAAGTGTAAGGTAACAGAAAACACACACACACACACACACACATATATATATATATATATATATATATATATATTATTGTATGTATCCACATAAAATTTCATAAGAAAATATATTTTTTATGTATCAATTTTCAGTATTTACTTCAACAGTGCTCGATACGTGAGTAAAGATAGCTATTAGGTTTAGAAAATATATTTATGAAATTGATCTACACAGAGGCTTCCGCGTTTTATCCCCAGATTACGATGCCCTCCGGGGATGAAACGTTGAAGCCTCTTTGTAGCTGTATTGCCATAAATATATTTTAATAACCTACGATATATATATATATATATATATATATATATATATATATATATATATATATATTTGGGCAGTAAACATTTATTGATGTAGGCATTCTTAAATGGCTCGAAATATTCGTGCTTGATGATTTGTTTGTGATATTCTCGATAGTTCGAGCAAGCTTTCTGGTTTCTGGTGATTGCCGGTATGATATGTTTCCGAGAGTTCTTGATTCGGTCATCACTCGAGCGCTTTCGACCTTCGTGGTTGTCATCAGAAGTAGGTTTTATTTTTAAAAACACTTATTGTATATTTTTTATAATTTTCATAAAAGTATTTGGCAGGAAAACAGAGAGGGTTGAAAAAAGGGTGTGTTTGTGTATGTTATTATTATTTTATTTCTGTATTTATTAATTGTATTTAATTATATTTTTAATTTTTATATTTTATTTTGTTTATGTTTTTTTAATTTATTTTTATTTGTATATTTATTAATCTATTAATGTTCATTATGGAATACGTTTAATATGTTAGTACTGTTATTAAAAGCTATTTTGTAAATATTAGGCTGTTGTTTTTTTTATATAAATATTGCTCCTAGTATTTTTTTGTCGATATATGCCATCATATTTATGCATGCATTTATTGTTAGCCGTGAGTATTTTTCGTATATAAGCCGAGTGTAGTGTTTTGTTATATGAAGTAATTTAGCGTTGAATGCCACTGGTGTCGAAAAGATGATAGGTAGGCGTTGGGAGAAGTTGTTGTGTGAGCAATATAGATACTATATATTTGTTCTGTTTGGTTTGTAAGAAGGCATTTCTCAAAGAGGCATGTGAACTTATATATTATGTTAGTTAGGGTTAGGGTTGTGTTAATAGTGATATTGTGTTTTTTTAATTAAATGTTACGTTTTAAATTATGTGTAATACATAATTAGTTGTATTTTCTCATATTTTTCGATAGGTTTAGTGTATTGTTTTATTGGGGTAATTATTGCTTTTACGTCAGCTGTGTAAGTAGGATGCATCTGGTGTTTGTAGTATATGTGGGAAGTGTCATTTTGGTTATGTGTTTTTTTTTTGTTTTTATCGTGTATGGAGTACTAAAAAACATTAAACAAACACTAACCGATAACAATTTCCGCAATAGAATAGTTGATCAACAAATACAAATTATATATAATAAGTTGTATTTACAAAATATTTTTCTAGATAAGGATATAGTATGTGCGCAGTGAACGAGTTTTTAATAATTTTATATTTTATATATATATATATATATATATATATATTAATAAAATTGATATATAAGCCATTAACAATGCGAGATTAATTTATATGTATATATATGTTTTTTACATTAATCTTATATTTCGGAATAAATTCTATCTTCAGATGTGACCAGTTATTGAGTCATTTTTTTATTATCAAAAACAAGGATAACTAAACTTATTTCTTTGTTACTTGATAACACGTCTCTTTGCCCTGTTGGTGTTGGCGGCCATGATTCAAATTCCGGAGTCGAACACCACCATGGCGGATTCAATATTTATATATATATATATATATATATATATATATATATATATATATATATATATATATATATAAGTTGTTCATGGTAAACAACTGATGATCCCTTAAATAATGTTATCAGCAAACTAATATAATAACTGTAAAATTTAAATTGACTTACATGAGTGATTTTCCACTGAACGACTTGGGACTTAAGGTTTTTTTGTTTTCTTATAGTTTTAATGGTTGAGAAAGTTCCAAGACTATATATATATATATATATATATATATATATATATATATATATATATATATAGTCTTGGAACTTTCTCAACCATTAAAACTATAAAAAAAACAAAAAAACCTTAAGTCCCAAGTCGTTCAGTGGAAAATCACTCATGTAAGTCAATTTAAATTTTACAGTTATTATATTAGTTTGCTGATAACATTATTTAAGGGATCATCAGTTGTTTACCATGAACAACTGTTTCGGAAATTTAAAAACAAGACAGTATTTAATTGCATGGCTTCCCAGCAGAGTTGATCAGACTCCACTTCCCTTAAAAGACAAACACATAAAAGTTCCGTATACTAAACCTAAGTTTTGTTCCGTATAAATGTTTTGCTAACTTATATTAGTCATTAAAAAGAAAACACTCTATTTCTGTGTTGTTCGTCTGTCTAATAAAATTTATCCGTTACTTACAAAAATGTTGCTGCATTTTAAAGTGTGTAGACGAATCCATTACACTACTTTTTAGGTGATTAATGTATTTTTAGTTTTAGTTTTATATTAAAAAATAACAAAAATATCAACATATCCAAATATTAAAAAAAAAACTTTTTAAATTATATATATACATATATATATACTTTTAGTCCTTTGTTTCTCCCTCTCCCCCTTCCCCACCTCCTCCTCCTCCTCCTTTGTTGTTCAATTCCTTGTCATCAATTTCAAATAAATACTAATCCTCCTAGCTAAATCATAGCGTTCATAAGTTTAACTGCCGATTTTTTCTCTTTCTTTTTTTTTTAAAACTCACTGCGCCTCCAACCGGCATTCATAAGCCAACTGTCCATCCTTTTCTCTTCTTCTTTTTCTTTTTTTAAACTCACAGCGTTTCCAATCGGCGTTATAAGTTAACTGTCGATTTGTTCCTTTTCTTCTTCTTCTTTTTTAACTTTTTCAACATTTCTTTCCTTCTTCATCCCTTTCTACTCTCTATTATACGTAACTATTTTTTATATAATTAGTATATGTGTTATATATACTATTATACATATTCTACATTATGTTTATTTATATTTAAGTAGCTTTGGATTTGCTCTATCAATTTATTTTGATTAATTTAATAAGACTTAAAAGCATCAGGATGGCGAGTAATTGCCTTATTTAATTGTCTAAATATTTTATTCTGATTGCCACCTTTTTTGATCATTCTTATTATTAGGTCAGAAATTGGGGTCATTACATCTTCCAAGTTTGAGGTAACACGAGCAATCCTCAGAAATTCGAACATAATACTCCCGTAATATATATATATATATATATATATATATATATATATATATATATATATATATATATATATATATATATCATGGACTCTCCCGTCGATTTCGACGTATGAGGTCTTGACAACTTAAAAGTTGTTTAGTCTACGATGGATGAAGCATGCTTACATTTAATCAATCGTAAATGGCATTTGAGTCCTGCGAGAGATTTGCAAACCAGCAAAGGATATATATATATATATATATATATATATATATATATATTTGTCGCCCCTAGAAAAAGTAGAGCACTGTAAGTGTAGTATTAACACAGCATGACATCACTAGTTTTAAATGCATCGTTTCCTTAACTGCGGTAATGGTCCTCTGAGGAGAAGAATTATCTTTGAAAACTTATGAGCTAAGGACTTAAGATACTTTGCTTGAACCTTGAATTATAATACAATTTTATTGGCACCTTATTTTATTACTTCATTTATATTATATATATATATATATATATATATATATAGGGTGTACTATATATATATATATATATATATATATATATATATATATATAGGGTGTACTCAGTCGACGGAAAATAATCAGCATAAAAGTGGCTAAAGAAATAAATAAAAGATAATGATGAATAAACAAATAAACTGGTAACTGACTATTTTGTGCCGAGTGGATCAGACGATTTTAAAAGCAATATTAATTATTATTTTTTTTTTGTTTTTATTTTTTTTGTCATATTCAGTAGCCCATTTTGGGGAACCATTTGTTTCTATCAGCCTTCAATAAAGCGTAAACAGCGTTCTTGAAACGGTGAGCTAAAATTAATGTTTTCGATTTTGGCCTCAGATGCCACTTATCGCGATCATATGTGTTGGCGTTAGATGTCTGTTGCTCCTCCAGTAGTAATGCACAATAGAAAGACAAAAAATAAGAAAGAACGAAAACGAACGTTTTCTAGTTAAATACGCTTCTCTGGTGTGGATGTTTGTTGTTGTCTCCGGTCGTCGAAGTTTGAAATGCGTGGGCGTTTGCTGCCTGTTTTATTTCCAACATGAATTAGCAAAGTAAGAAAAAAGGCACAAGAGAGAGAAAACGAATGCTTTCTAGTAAAATCTTATTAACTAGCGTGATAATTATTATGTGATCGGTAATATTTTTTGAGGATCTATATCTAACATTCGCATTTCTATGTTTTGTCTGTTGTTCTGTTGGTGTTTGGTTCTCATACTGCACAAATGTCTATACTCTAAGATATAGAGAACTTGAATGCCTACTAAACACTGTAATCGAGTGTCTAAGGTGGCTCTGTTCAGAGGTTTTTCAGGACAACCTGGCATGAAGATACTCCATCGTACAAATAAACCTTGACGAATATTCAAAATAGTATACTATTCGCAGCTCAATTAAGATCCCCTCAATATAACTTTATCATACTGTCTTATACAAGGAATGATGCACTATTTCCAGGCTGTGTTGCCTATGGTAACATCACCAAGCTTGATACTCCACCAAACTAGATGAATACTTTTCCTGGAATCCGGTAAAAACAATAAACTACAAGAAAGATATACTATAAAATTGTGAAAAGGTAATGTTCTTAAGTATTTTAATAACTCAACGTTTGAGAGGTAAGTGGGAACTAATCGAACATTCGAATATCTATGTATCTCATAAAGAGGTCAAGTGAGAAGTTCAACTAATATAAAATGAAACAAAATATAGAATTTGAATGCCTACTGGAGAGAATGTAAATACATACGGGATATAAATGCTATGCCTACTAGACACTATCGTAAGTACAGTAGTTTCTAAGGAGAACTTGGCATGAGGGTATTTTCCCCTAAAAGTAAACCCTGACCAAATATTCAAGATAACATAGTATTCGAAGCCCAAATGATATCCTTCGGCTTGGCTTCACACTGGCTTATCCAAGGAATGATGAACATTTTACAAGTTATGTTATCTCAAGTAACGGCACAAATCTGGATATTCCAGTAGATGAATATTTGTCCTGGTATACGGCAAGACCACTAGAAACACATACGATAACATAGTAAACTAGTAAACGAAATAGCGAAGTCGACTCTGCTCTCTCCATTTATTCCTCACTCCTTTCATTTTTCAATCTCTCCTTCTCTCTTTAGTTGCCATTAGCAAAACCAATTTAGTTTGTATTAAGTTATGTTATTAAAGGGCGGCGAAACATTGTTTAATCATGAAACAGTATTACGGTCCCATTTCCCTTTACTTCTGTCGCCTGTTCAGCTTCAAAGATATCTAAAAGAAATATAAACATCTGTTCAAAGCGAATCATTTCAGATCGCTGCTTTGGTTACATGAACTGCGCTTCGAATTCTTTCGGGCTTAGCCTATTCTCTAGACTTATTTTGAATTGTGGAACCATTGTTTCACTGGAAAGACATCGAACACGCACTTTTACATTAGGTTGAGTATTCACTGCCCCTGAACATTGATACGGAGGGCAGGTATCCATTTGTACACTTTGAATCTATCGACTACTTTTTGCCAAATAAACAATCTACTAATTACACAAATCATATTTGATAAAACATCACTTAATATGCCCCGAGCCTCACACACACACACACACACACACACACACATATATATATATATATATATATATATATATATATATATATATATATATATATATATATATGGCGTAACTAATGAGAAATTCATATCATTTTTATAAAGAACTAAACTTCAACTGACACGCGTCACAAATTGAACTCAATCGGATCATAAGTGTTTTTTTTCTTTATTGACATCCCTCCAGACAAGCCATGAAGCCACTTGATGTAAGGAGCTAACAAAAACAAATATGATTATCGCAAAGACAGGATGTGCCTATTTGGACTCTGTATTAAAAAGACCAAGGTTATAGGTAGAAGGAAAACAGTCAGCAAGAAGGGAGTTCCAAAGGCCTTCTGTACTTGGAAAGTAGCTACTGGAATAGGAAATTATTAAAATGAGGCATCAAAACAGCGAATTGATGGAGACCACTAGACCATAAGTCAAACGAGCTGGAACAAAAAAGCGGGGAATATATAACATGATATTGAAGAACACATGCCATAATAGTATTTATAGAAAATACTGAGGCTAGCATAATGATGTCTGTGAGAGGGATGATGCAGAGAAGAAGAAAGGGTAAGGTCAATTAAATTACAGACAGGTGTCTACACCTTATCAAGAACGATAAAATTGGATAGAGATTTCCCTGTCCAAATATAACTACAGTACTCCAATAGTTTACAAATTACAGTGTTTTAGTTAAGCTACTGTTGCGAATTTTCGAAACAATGGAAAAACCTGAATTTCGTGTTGAAAAAAACATAGCTTTTTGATAGGAAAATACGATTAAAGAAAAGTAATGACTTGATAAGTGTCATTCGATTTTTTCCGTCGAAAACGACGGTTAAGAGGTGGTATGGTGACTTTAAACCTGAACGTTAGGTCGCCAAAATTCAGCAGTTTTCCGGAAAACATAAAAAAAGTCCGCAAGCTCATTTTGTTTAATCGTAAATTGAATTTGCGTTAGATAGTAGAAGAGTTGAAAATATCAGAAGGCAGTGTATTCACCATTTTGCATGAACATTTGTCAATGAAAAAGCTGTGTTAAAAATGGCCGATGCGTTTTTCACAGTTGACCGAAAGAAATAACTTGTTCACGAGTAAGAGCGATGTTTGCAACACTTTTAATACAACAAAAGGGTATTTCTGGCATCTACATGTTACAATAAATGAAACATGGCTGAACTACTTCATGCCGGAGCCAAATCAACACTCAGTTAAGTGTATAGGAGCAAGGTAAACCCGTTCAAAGCGACTAAAGACGCACATATAAGCGATAAAAGTGTTGGGCACCTTAATTTGAAATTTGCAAGGTGGTTTAATCATCAATAATCTTGGAAAAAAAGCGATATTAATGGCGGATATTATATAGTATCTTTGATGCGTTTGAAGGACGAAATTTGCATAAAAACGGTCGCAAATTATAAGAATAAATCCCTTTTTCGCGAAGACAATGCATTATATCACAAGTCGGTTTGTACCGATGAATGACTACATGAATTGCACTTCTAATTCTTCCGGAACCACACTATTTTCTAGATCTAGCACTGATCGACAATGTCTGTTTGCAGACCTGCCTCAATGAAAGAGATTTTGCTCTACAGAAGAAATGATATTGGAAGCTGATACCTATTTTATTGGCCTAAAACAAATTGTTCTACGAAGACATTGTATTGTTGGAATCAATGCATACCCATTAAAAGCGACTGTACCCATAAATAAAGTCAAATTTTGCTAAAACTTGTTGTTTTATTAGTTAAGCATGTGACTAATTGTATGATGTGTTAATATCTGTTATTATATATATCATGAGAAATAATCTTACGATACTTAGAACGTTGGATCTATTAAATCTATTAGAATACTTAATGTCAGTTCATCACCGTGTCTTTTTCCTATACATTTCAATAACACAAAATACATGCTAAAATATACCTTTGTTCTGGGATTGAGTTTTGTTTAAAAATAATATGTTTTAATTGTTCTAATCGTTCGTAATGTTTAATTAAATTAACAAGTCAACGATCTTTCTCTTAGCTATCTATACGTTTTCCTAGACTCTCTGTCGCTCTATGCTGATTAACCACTCTTTTATATTTTAATGTCTTTATGAGTATTTAGAGAAAGAATAACTTCATTCAGCGCCTTTATCTTATTTTCTTCTATATAATAACAGTATTATTATAATTATTATTATTACTATTATTATTAACATTATTATTAACAATAATGATCATAGTAATAATATAGAAGTGAAATGACATATTATTAGTGATGCAAGAGGAATGTATTTACATATGTCATTATTGATAAATTTTTTAGATTGAAATCACAGTAGGATAAATAGAAGAAATTGCTGCGACTAAACAAAACGTCTAGCGTATATGAATACGCATATACAGGTTTTATTTAAATTGCTAAAGTGCCGGAGTAAGTGTTGAGCATATATATTAAAATGGGTTCCGACTGGATATAATAAACGAAGTAATGATGTATTATCCTCGCGCCAAACGCTGATAAATTACGAGCATCTCTGTTAATATCATTCTAATATCGTTGAAGGTACATGTGAAACCAATAGTTCGTTCATAATATACAGTATGTATTTATCAATATTTTCTCTCTCTCTCTCTCTCTCTCTCTCTCTCTCTCTCTCTCTATATATATATATATATATATATATATATATATATATATACACACATGTGTATGTGTTTGTGTACACACATACACACATATATATATATATATATATATATATAGAGAGAGAGAGAGAGAGAGAGAAAGAGAAAGAGAGAGAGTGAAAGATGTAGTAATATATATATACTTTCTATTTTTAACAACCAACTTTTTCGGGGTAAAAGCTCGATGATTGTTTACATATAACAGCAGAGCATATATAAATGAACGATATTAGGCTACATTCCAGTGACCAATTCAGTTTTTTTAATCAAACACGTCGGTACTATGTTTTATTTCTAAAGGAGAACCTTTTTTTCTCAAGCATCCATAGATGAAAGATCCAGGATTGACATACTAATATCGATGTCCTTCTGTGAATGAAACAGTCTGTAAAAATGTACAGAAGTTTTTGATTTAGAAAAGAATGAACAGTGAAATGAATAAAATCTTGGTAACTTAAATGTAGCCTTATATGTTCTCCCTCTCCCCCCTCTCTCTCTCTCTCCTCTCTCTATATATATATGTATATATATATATATATACATTTTTATTTATCAAAAACATTATTTGTTACATATGTACATACATGTTTCGGTTGTACTCTTCAAAGAGAGTCAGCCTCTTCCTACCAAAGAAGACAGAGAAGTATAAATTAAAAAAATATATATACTTAAGAACAGCTCTACTTGTTATTGAGCACTTTTTATAAACACTTGAGTTTCAACGGATTTACATCTACAGAAACTAATACAATACGTGTACCATATATATGTATATATATATATATATATATATATATATATATATATATATATATATATATATATATTTACATATACAGGGTGGGCAAAAATAAGGGTCCTATTTTTAAAAATTCATAACTTTTTTATTTATTGATTTTTTTTTTTTTTAGAATAAGTAAAGGACCCCTTCTGAAGCAAGCATGAGCCGTATTAGCCCTAAGGAACGTGCCCTCATTTAGAAAACATTATTTTTGCTTAAAAAACTCAAAACAGTGTAAAAAACAATACTTTAGTTTTTGTAAGTTTTAAGAAGTGTTTTTCGGCTAAAATTTGTTTTGTTTATTTCAAAAAATCTCGGAAAGGTCAGTCTACACACACATAAAGTTTGGTGAGTTTAACTTTTATTTTGTGGAAGTTATTCAAATTCAAGTTATTCAAATTTAAAGATAGGACCCTTATTTTGGCCCACCCTGTATATATATATACATATATATATATATATATATATATATATATATATATATATATATGTGTGTGTGTGTGTATGTGTGTGTAGGTGTGCATGTGTATATATAAAGTAATCCATAGGAAGTTGTTGTGCCGTAAAATTACATGATAAAAATAACGAAACGTACTTGTTTTATGGAAACTCTGTGCGGTAGAAAACTTTAAGGAAACTTTTCTAACGTCTATTTAACGTTGTATGACAGTTATTATTTTAGTTGACAATTAAATATAATGAGCAGCATTTTTCACCTTGAATTACTGTCCAGACAATCTCGCCCCGAAAGAAAATCTCTTGGCTCCTAATACATACTACCTACCACATCTTCAATATCAGTTCATCTATCTCGTTTTTCACAGTGCAATTCGTATATCCCTGAGCACTTGCGCACTTCGGGTCTTACTTATAAGTGTTCACTGATAATGCTTAATGGAACTGTTTTTCTTCTCTATCAGCTGATCGCTCAGCACGCAAGCACGACTTGAAATTACCCAGACAACACTTAAGGCCCAGCACGAATTACATTCGTGTCTACCATAAACCACTTTGTTAGGTTCGATCAGATGATTTCATTTTTCTGTCTCTTCCTTTTTTTTCAGATTTATTTCGGCATACACTTAGCTATAAGCGTCAGAAAAGTAGAGCCAATTATCATCGAGACTAGTGGCGATCTCGAAACGAGTCATTATGATACGAAGAATGAAAGTTATAAACATGGAAAGCAGCCATCTGGGGAATAGCTAACATACTGAGACTATATATACAACATGAACGCGACTAATTGTAACACAGATGCCATTATCAAACACCGTGAACGTGCAAGATCTGAATCGATAATAATAATAATAATAATAATAATAATAATAATAATAATAATAATAATAATAATAATAATAATAATAATAATAATAATAACAACTAGCGAGACCCGTGTAAATTAAACGAAATGATGTTTTCAATACTAATTATCTTGTTCCTAACCTATACATTACTTTGTAAATGCTTTAGATTAAATTAAATGTGGCTCCAATTCATTAGTAGCATACACAGATTCGGAAGGTCGTTGCTTTTGATGTAAGCGTGACACAGAAAATAACACACACGCTATCGTATTAATATGTGTCTTTCTGGTCGTCCTCTCCCTACCTCCTCCCTTCGATGTAGAAAAAAATAATCTTAGAGGTTGGTTGGGATCGAACTATAAACCAATCGGGCCGACGTCAAGCGTGACACACGAACACACAAGCTATCGTATTAATATAGAGATAATAATAATAATAATAATAATAATAATAATAATAATGATGATGATGATGATGATGATGATTGTTTTAGCGTTGTGGGGTCGGTTATAATCAAGATAAACACAACGGTATAATTAACAAAAGTGTATTAATAAGATTAGGTTACAGAATGTACGCACCTGATTCTGTGGCCATAACTACCATTAATAGCTGCCACGACGTTTAGTTGAAACTGTATTTATTGTGGCTGCTTAATTCTATTAATTCCTGAAATAGGTAGATCAGCTTACACCATAACTCTACCCCTTTCCCTTTCAAGCCTTTTCTCAGTAAGGAGTCAATACCATTTTCTCCTGGGTTGAATTCCATGAAGTTGGTTTTTTTCCTTTTTCTTTTCAGATGTTCGCTTTTGAAAAACTATTTGCGCTACTTCTGTAGTATTTACCTCTACAGTATCAGAATATGTTTCCTTATCTGGGGAAATGTCTCTTGTTGGTTGATTAGGGCCCCTTCACCATGTAAATCGTATTCCCAACTATGTTATCCACAAATCAAATCTCCTCAAATAATTTGATTTTCTAAAACATTTCAAAAAATATTTCTTCAGATTTTAAAACGTCCTTTTTGAAATTTATTTTTCGTAATGGTTTCTGATGAGTCGGTAACAGTCTGGTGTAAATTGTCTTGATCTTTCCTGCGAACATAGCTTCTGCTGGTGGCAAGCAAGATGGAACGTTATCATTGGAGGTCATTCTATACACGTGTACACAATCATATATGGGGTTCTCTATGGAGAACCCCTCGCTTTTAAACGCGTTTTTAAAAGTATCGACAAATCGCTCCGCTTGACCATTGCTTCTCGTATGATACAGCGCGATTTTGAGGTATTCCAAATGCTGACAAAACAGTTTATATTCCTTGAATGTGAATTGAGTACGGTTATACGATGTTGCTGCTAACGCACACTCTTTACTTGATTTAATTTTATTCACAATATCTTGATACATGTTCGTCTAGTAAACGTAACTTCGCATAAGACTCTTCACCCGTGGTATGCCTGGATGTCCGACATTAAACTCTCGTAGAATACGTTATTGCAATGTCGCCGAAATAACCACCAGATCATTGTACATTACTACATCGTCGCAGATGGAATATACTTACGGGATTTTAGTTTCTTTCTATTATGCATTTTTTAAATTATTTATAAAATCATCGTTTGTCTCATCTCTCTAAGTACCACTGGAAGTTCTCTTACGATAGTACACAACGAGTTTTTCACCTCAACTTATGTTCGTAGAGATGCAATTACCGTCTCTTCATGGGGTTCGACTATTTCCCATATCAATCTAAACAGTCAGTCCGCATGACTGATCTTCGAACATGGCAGGTAATTAATCTCGTAGTTATAATTCGAGACGATGATTCCCCATCTCTTTAATCTGTTCGTTGTATTTGTAGGTAAACCTTTCTTCGATACATAACTTGTTAGTAAATGTTAATGTTCGGTTTGTTACGTAAATCTTCTTCCGTGCACGAAATATTGAAACTTTGTTATCGAAAAGATGATGTTCAGCCTTATTTCTCAATGTGCGAGTAGCTTTTCTCGGCTAGTAAAAGTGTACGAGACGCATGTAATATCGACTACAGCAAACTGTCGTCAATTCCGTGTAAAATAACGGGTTCTACGTTGCATTTACTACCATCGGAAGCTATAATACTTTAAAATAAATCATACGTGAGAATGTTATTTATTTTTCATGTCTCCTGGCATTCTGCCATCCAAAATCCAATATTTCTCCTTCATCACTAGTTCATTTAAACATGCTCGTAGATTGTTTATACTTACGATGAATACGTTATTTGTATTAACATACCAAAATAAACTCTGCAAAGGCTATACATTTTTTTATTTTGAAATATACTTTATTGCTCCTGTTTTGCATGGGGCGGGTCTTCTTCTATGCTTGTCTATTATTTGTCCCGGATATTTAATACTCTAACTCCCACACATTGAGTACTGTTGACGGCTTGCTGATATGGCCGCTGAATTTGCCATTTCGACATTAATTTACTCTCCCACTTGTAATTCATGTTAGACACATAATGGCGCGCTCCGATTACTTAGTCAAATATGACTTTCGTATTGGGGGTTCGAAACGTGCGACCGCCAGGGATCGTCTTCTCGCATTGGGATGATTGCAGATTTGGCATAACAAAACATGTGGATATAAAGTTCATTTGGAAATATCATTTATAAATAATTGTATATATATATATATATATTATAATTCACACAATTCGTAGTTTTTCCTTACTATGATAGAAGTTCGTAACCTCATAGTAGAAAGAAAAAAAGTGAGTAAAACACATGTTACTTTGTTTCTGCTCAGCGAGAGAAGATTGGCAGACCTTTTTCGTTTATCTTGATTTTTCTTTCGCTGTTGAACGACTTGCCTTTATAAAACTTCGTGTTTAAACTATTTCGTTCTACTGATGAAAAAAAAAACTTTTGTCAATTCTTTTTCGCAAAGTCATACTTTTTCTGAATTTACTTGTTTAAATTCAATATGATTCCAACCTATAGTTTACAAATGAGTAAAGAATACCTTTTACAAAAATCCAACAATTCATTGTAGACATTAATCTGAGTTTTGCGTTGCCAGTGTTTCTGCGTAATTGAAGTCCAGTTTATTTTCGTGTTTAAATAAATCCGACATCCTTGTTGTCAGAGTTGTACGATATACGTTCGAAGAAAAATGTTGTACCGAAGAAGTCCGATTGTGTCTAGTGTTGTGAGATGTAGGTGTCGAATCTTTGCTTGCAGTGATGGGTGAAATAGGTTTGGGTGATGTTCAAATAAATTTTCAACGTTATGTTTTGAAATGAAGATCTGGAATCCTCACCACCATTGTTGTAGCGATGTAAGTCTCAAATTATTGTCGCCAGTATTGTGACTTTGCAAGGCCGGTAATAATCAAGTAAAACATACTGGTATAATTAACAAAAGTTCATTAACAAAAAATATGTTACAGATAGTGTGCGCCTGATTCTTGTGCCATAATTTCCAGCAATAGCTACTGGGTCATTTAGTAGTAACTATTTATTGTGTCTGGGTAAGTTGTTTATCCCTGTAATAGGTAGATTAGATTACACGATAATAATAATAATAATAATAATAATAATAATAATAATAATAATAATAATAATAATAATAATAATAATGATGATGATGATGATGATGATGATGATGATGATGATGATGATGATGATGATGATGATGATGAAATTGAAAGGGATATAGAGCATGAAGAAAGTCTACATAATAGCAATACCTGTAGGAGTCCTAGAAACAGGCCCCGAAAAATTGGAAAACATATTGTGGGAAATTGGAGCCAAAAAGATCACTGATCCCATAAAAGGACGGCAATGATGAAAACAGCTGCAATCTTAAGGAAAATCCTCACATTCGGAAACAAACACGTATAAGCTATGAACGGACACTAGTCACCTGGAAGTTACAATAGGAAGAAAAAAAACACAGAAAGAAAACAACAACATGAACTCAAGGAAGAGAAACTTCAAAAAATGTTCATAAACAAACTCTCACCCCCACCGAAAAAAGTGATAGCACCAGCCTCGACTGATACCACACACAAATGGTGGTACATGGTCAAGGAAGATGGAAACACCAAGGAAGGAGAGCATAAACCAGACCTTCACTGGAAGAGTGCCTGGAATACTGAGACCTTGGGAGGCTCATTGCCACCCAAATCGCAAAAGAAGACCAATGGTAATTACCAGCGATAAATCAATGGTAAACGGCTGTTGCGATACTTAAAAGTCATTTACAATGGTTATCGAAAATATGTGGAGAGCACCGCAAACTGGGGAGGCTTGTTGTCACTCAGACTCCAGAGAATACACTCGGTTATTATCAGTGAGCAATCACTGACGATGACTTGTGTGAGAGCTCCTAGTGAGTAGAACTATTACTACTACTAATACTAATAATATAGAAAGAACATTACACGAATCTTAAAGAACGGAAACTACCAGGAGATATATGTTAGGAACATTACATATACATCTCGTTCCTACATAGCTGATTGTAAAAATTCAGGGAAGATTTAAACAGCAATAATATTATATAGATTTTTATATTTTACATTAAGTTCCGATCATATTCTCCAATATACATGTAGATCAACCAACTAAATAATTATTTAAAAGTTTCGAAGCTCACGACAAAAAAACAACTTTCTAACACCCTCTGGACAGTGTGTCTTTAAATTATGGACACGTAGGTAAAAATATACGTTTTTTACAAATATCTTCAATGCGACTTTTATTATTTACAATTCAAAGATTTATTCGTTTCGCAAAAATGTTGGGAACTCTATATAGCGAATCTAAATCATCTTCAATTTACACGTGTTCGCTCCTTATTCGTTGACCCATGTGTATGTCATCTGTCTGTGTTTTAACACACTTTAATCATTACTCATTCTCTAGGCACATAAATAAAGACCACTGAGGTCTCGTGAAAAGGGAGACCACTCCACATGTATAGAGAGGAGAAAATCAACTCAAAATATTGCAAGACGACTAACATCTAATGAATAAGAATACCACCTCACATCTGTAGATGCTCTTAAAAATCAAATAAATATATTAAATTGTGTAGTTCATTTGATTAAATGAAAAAAAATACCTAATTATCCTATGCGTCCCGACTTTACGGACACCCTGTAGTTATTTCTATGTTGTCATACAAAATTAAATAAATCATTTAACACTTATTAGTGCAGATCAGTGTAACCTAATAAACGTTAATTGTGATTACATGAAAAGAAAACGAATGGTGTGCGAATCAATATATTAGAGCAACAAGATCTTTCGGGGAGAATGGCCTTGAAAAATCAAGATTCAAGTCATCCTTAAAAGAATGAATTAACTTGAATCGTGATTGCATTAAATATTCTGATTTGATTGCCTTTCGAATAGTAAGCTAATTGAACAAGTGCGTTTGTCAAAGAATTATGCTCATGGTCAAATCGCATTCGCGTCAATTCGTTAACTATTTTAATGCCTCTCAACATCTGAGAGGTTCTGTCTATCGATCTTCAAATTACCCCTCTTGACTGTCACGCTTCACTAAATATGTGCGCTGAACTAGTGTATCCTTTTTTAGATAAGTCTGAGTTTGTCTGTAAGAGGGTCTGTCCGTCGGGCACGCTGTATTTTAAAATATAAATTTCGTTGGTGTGTCACTCTTAATTATGAAATAGCATAGACACTAAAGCTTATCCTTGAATGGCCCCGGGCCTTGATAAGTCGCGATTTATTATAAAAAAAATAAGCCCGTCTATCACTGTAAGTTTAAAATAGTGTTCACATTTCGGAATAATTTAGATAAGGATTTATAATTTCAATTATTCGGATTATTGTAACTACCATTCTTATCTCAGCTATTGTTCTCAAATAATCATTATCATTATAAGTAGTAACATTATTATTATTTTTTAGCAGTAGTAATAGTAGCAGTAGTAGTAGTACTAGTACCAGGAGTAGGTGTAGTTTATTATTATTATTATTATTATTATAATCATTATCATTATTATTATTATAATTATTATTTACTCACTAACAGTTATAACACAGGGGATCATCAGTGCTGTGGTTGCTCGCAATAAGCACCTACATTTTATAAATCTATACAATTATATCGTGGAAAGTACCCCGGTGAAGAAATCAAAAATAATTATTTAATTTTCATTTTTTTTATTTAATAAATATATATGTTATTATTATTGCATATGTGTTTCTTTCTTTTTTAAATTCTAACAATAACAACGGAGTTATTACCCTTGGCTATTCCATCGATCGCTCACACCCAAAATGTCGGCGAATAGACGTTGTACATCGCCCTTATGGAAATGGAAAAATCGTTCTAATTAAAGTTCTACTTGATATTTTAAAATTTTTTTGCGTACCGTGAGTGAGAAACTATGCCTGAGTATATACAAAACACTGATTTTACATGAAAATAATTTTTTCCAGGGACCCTGTTGTAAATAAGCACCGAAAGTTGTAAGAAGGAAAATATGAAATAATAGTGACAATTTTGCTAAACTCACCCTATCAATGACAGTCCCCGGTGAGTATCTCTTACTACCTCTGCAAATAGCAACTTAGACAGGCCGTTTAGACGACAGAAATGTGGACGTACACTTAAGAAAGAACAAACGCATATTTTATAAAAACACGTATTAAGAATTGGCCTAAGTTTCTGACGGAATAAAATAGCATATTCAGCTATTTGTTCGAAAGCTATAATGGTAAATTAAATAGGTGAACATTGACTTTTGTTATTATTTGGATATTTTTAACCTCACATGAATTTTTACGGTAAAATGACCGATAAGACAGTTTATAAGCAACTATCGAATGTCTACGCGGTTCTTCTAGGTTAGCATGATTAGTTCACTTGAAGCAACGAAATTGAGTTAACGACAAATCATGTATGTAAACAGATAATCACTAAATGTGCAAAACAAATTAACGAGAGAGATGTAGAGTGTGTATTGATGCATGTTTTACGCATCCGTTTGGTAGTGATAAATAAAGGAAGAGAGAAATACTACAGAAAACGCAGGAGTTTTTACTTATACGTGTATTCACCGTGCTTCCAGTAGAAGTAAACACAAACTTGAATATATCTTTATCACATATGATTTCAACTGCAGATTATCTGAAACGTAACATTCTTTTCTTTACCTTGAGATATTCACCGGATATCTTCGCGGCTTTCTAATTAAATGCAAATCGGCTACTTAAAAATGTAAAATCTAAAAAATATAAAGACAAAACAGTTCAAAGTGGCTTCGTTTGAGCTGAATTAATCAACTCTTTATTCAAAGGAATTGGCTCTTCACCCAAAGGATTTAAAGTCCTTTTGATTCCGTTTCAAGTTGAAAGAACAATACATGCATATTTATTGTACAATTGCTCCCTCCGGTTTCGCGATCGTTGTGAAGCCTTAAAAGGATCGGGTTAAGAAGATTCAAAGAGATTCGGGGTTTCTTATTGATATCCCCGATTGTCACATCAAAAAAAAAGGAAAAAAATTCCTAATTATTTAACAGAAAAATCTGACAAAACAACAGAAAATGTGTGGAAAAATCTTCAGTCTCGAGATTCTTTTAAGATAAAGATTGATGATTTAGATTATTTGGAGTATTCCGACAAGTGTTCTCATCACAAAGTTTTAGCACCAACCAACTTTCTTGAGGGGCGTTTTGTTTTGTTTTTTGTAGGTCGAACTCGGTAATTTGTGTATAATTTGTGAACCCCACTCGCGCGCACAGTCTTGCCAGACCGTGAACACACTTCAGCCGATCGTCGTAGTGGCAATAAAAAATATGTCGATCGAAATTCCTCTAAGCCAAGATGGCGACAATGATGATGATGACGTCGCGTCGCCGATATTGTCGTCTCGTCCAGCTACAAATACACTCCCACGTTGAAACTGTTTATATTAGCGAGCGATCACTGGGCGAACAGCAATCGGTTGGCTCTGTGAGGGCGAAAGATTATTCAAAGCAGAACAAAAGGAAAAGAACAATGTTCAACAACTCGGTCGGGTTTTTTTTGTATGGAAGAGTAATTATTAATAAAATGAAAGAATTGATTTTACATTAGATTAATGTCTACCGTACTTGTAAAAGTTGTTTTCTCTATGTTATCTCGTTGGTTCTGTGTGTGTATGTAAATTCGTTCACAAGTGGTTTTTTAGTCACAAATTAAGTGGCTAAGGAAACGATGGCGAGCATTCCGTTCACTCCGGCGATTTAACTCTGACTGGCTCTCTCGCCGTTACTACTGGATCTGTCCTCTCGTGCGTTAAAAAGGCACATTCTCTTATTGAAGATGTCTATCGTCATACCCCCTTTTTCTGCCATATTTCTCTCTGCCTCTCTTTCTCTCTCAGGGGGTGTGAGGACGGGCGCCTCACTCCCCTGCCTCTAAAATAAATGGGATTTTCTTTCTGGTCCGGTGTTATCGCTAAAACAATTGCCCCCATTCCTGCCCCACAGCTGGTGACGATCTCTCACCGAATTCGTGGTTAACGATGACAGGCCTAATTGTTTATCTGTTAAATCAAAGCCGACTTCCAGAATCGCAAACTCAAAGCGTATCCTTACTCAAAAGTATATCTCTTTGTTGATATTTATTAGAATTAACGCTGAGATCATGGATTTTAAAAATATTTAACTTCCCATCTGGACACTGTCTCCTCGTTGTAGTGGCGATCGGTGCTGACTACCAAACACGACGAATCAGACAATCCGGCGCCTTTTTCCGTTGTTTGAATAAGCTCGTTTCCACGTCAAATATATACTAGTTTTATATCTCCACTCCGTCCTTGCGCAGGGCCTAGCATCACCATCAAGATGCATACTAGTGCGTAACCAAGGTACCCGATCCCCATGGGACCCCGGGAACTTTGTCACAAAACAATGGAAACATGGAAACTTAAACTGAGACAAAACGTGATAGAGACGACAATAAAGGGAAGCATTTCCCAGGATCTTATGATAGACTCATGATTCTTCTCCAGAACATATTTAAGAGGTTAAATGCCGGATACATTTTTAAGAACACAAAGACTACATGTGTATAGATAATCTTAAACTATTCGCAAAGACGAACAGAATCTAGAAACACAAATAAAATGAATACAACTTTTCAGTTAAAATATAGAAATAGAATTCAGAATGGAAAAGTATGTACTATTTGAGATTGAAAAGTGAAAACCTGAAACAACAGAAAATATGAAAAAGTAAAGTGGCTGACAATAGTCGAGTGCGACCCAGAGGCTACCTTTTAATGAGCTACTATACATAAGTATAGAAGGAAACTACTCCGTTCACTCCTTTCTGAGGATTACTTTACTTTGATTACTTGATTATTCACCTTATATTTCTGAGTGTTTAGCAAGGAGGCCTCAAGTACAAATTTTGTAGTCTTTTGTATCACGCGATCGTGGATTGATCCCCGGTATAAAACCCCATTAGCAACCGCTGATCAAATTGGCTGGTTAATAAATAAGGTACAGAACTGTTCAATCACCAGGTAATGAGGACACTTTGGGAAATTGTCAACTTAAAACCCTGGCACAGCTTGTGTAGGTGTTCCTACCGTAATCAGTCTGACAGTGACTTTGTTACTGTTCGGCTAAGATGTAGTTCTGTTCAGACCTAGAGTTCAACATTAACATGCTTCACATACTCTCTGAGAAGGTGATTAGTGTATGACTAATCAACTGAAGCACCCTTATAAGAGAATAGCGACGGGGCTGCTCAGGAAATTCTGTAGACCAGTGTGGGTTTGCCCTAGTGTGCTGGCATTTTGTAAACTACACCTGACCTTTATTTGACCTTATGTAGAGGAGGTAAATAAAATATAGTTGCATTCTGGAAGCAACAAATGGCAACCGACTGTTGCGAGAAAGCAAAGCGATTAGCAACATTTATCGAAAGAAGCGAAATGTGCCGAGAAGACTTGTTGTAACTCAGACCCAGAGAATACCGCATTTTTTACAGAGAGCGACCATTGATAATAAAGAATGTGAGAACCCTTTTTATTCTTTTTGTTTGCGTTAGTCTCAAGTACCGGCAGGGCATGCAATACATGTAAGATATCCTCGTTAGTAAATAATAATAATAATAATAATAATAATAATAATAATGATGATGATGATGGGGGTGGTGGTGGTGGTGATGGTGGTGGTGGTGATTATGATGATGATGATGATGATTGTGATAATAATAATAATAATAATAATAATAATAATAATAATAATAATAATAATAATAATAATAATAATAATAATGAGGAGGAGGATGAGAAGACCGAGGAGAGACAGAACAAACAAGACCTCCACTGGGAGTGCAGAGATTGTTGAGACCTTGGGGAGGCTTATTGCCACCCAAATCCCAGAGATAACCAATGGTCCTTACCAGCGAAAAATCAATGATAAACGAAATGTGGTGAAATTTGTTGTCACTCATACTCCAGGGAATACCACCGATTGTGGGTGAGCAATCACTAATAACCTGTGTGAGAACTACTAGTGAGTACATAATGATAATACAAAGGTAGACATAACTAGGTTAGGACACCTGTTGATTGGGAACGACACAACCATCTTCAATTTGAACATGTAGACAAATGGTCGAGAGACAAACAAGAGCCGGAAGTCGAAAATGAAAATTATAAAATCCTCTGGGAAAGCAAGGTGACCGGAGGTAATAATCAGCACAGGAAGAAAGAAAGCTGCAAAATCATAGATTTTACTGTTTCACTAGAACAAGAATGCAGAACAACAACACATACATGAAACTTGCCAATGAGCTTATGGGAATATTGAACGTGAAAAAAATACTGCAATACCAATACTTGTAGGAGCTCTAATAACAGTCTCAAAAACCGAAAAAGGGCGATGTTGCTATCACAGAGTATATTGGTACTATACAACGCATGAAACGTTGAAAACAACTGAAATATAAAGAAAACGTACACCCACAAAAAAAGGGTGAGGTTACTTCCATTCTTGTCTAGTTCTCGCTTTCCTTCTCAGAGATTTTAGTTGAAATGTATGCTTTTGCCGATGATCAGTGTCTAATCCGTTGCAGGGTATTATCTCCATCATATAGGGACTTAAAATAATACAAGTTAACTGATTCCGTTTTTCGGAAAACACTAATAAACCCTGCAACCGTAAGAATAGGCGTCGTTGTTTCTTTGAAAGCATTTATTTTCCAAGAGACAATGAAACTCCAATATGGTGGACAGGAGGAAGCGGATTGCAACTACGTTATTAACACACTGGTCATCAGGCGAAAATAACATTAAGTAAGCATAGTGTCAATTTGTGATTAGCTACCCGTCAGCAATGTTACATTTTATTTTTCCCTCAAACCATTAAAATATAAGAAAATCCAGAAAATACATAACCAGCAACGTAATATATCAGTGTTTTTTTTCCTCCCACAAGGTAAGATGTGACACAATGTCGGGAAAGTGGGATTTGAAAAACCAGCGCTCGAGAATTTGAGCACTCTGGCCATTTAAAATTGCCTGGGCAACCCCGTCGGCATTCCCCGGTAGGGGCGCCTCAGGCGATTAGCAATGAACTAACCCCTTCTCAAAGGGTGAGAAAGCAAAGCCTGGGAGGGTGCACCCCTAGAACTGCACAGGACAGACGACCAATAGACCGGCGTAAATCAAGACCCGAAAACCAAGACAATACCAGGTTTTTATTCTTGATCAACTGCTGAAAACCGATGCGTAGGCACAAAAAACACATCTATGTGCATATCGAAAGGGATGAGCTAAATAGAAAAATAGAAACATTTTATAATACGGGTGAGCGCATATTGTTTGCCAGTCTTAGTACTTCAACTGTGCAGCTGCGTAGCTGAGAAGAAGGGTTGTCTTCTGTTAAATAAGAAAATGAGAATTGTAAATAAACTGCCAATAATCTTCAGTAGAAAAAGAGAATAATAGATCGAAAGCAAATTACAATATAAATTACTATAACAAATTTAAGAAAAAGAAATCGAAATAAAGAATGCTATGAAAAGCAGGCTTGTCAATTTGAATGTTTTCTATTCGAATTTTTCGCGAATTTGAGCCTGCCTTGTAAACAATATTTAATTAAAAGCGTGTTCTTGTCGTTTATTAAAAAAATACATGTAGCGTTAGTTTCTGCAAGAAATCATGAAACAGTCACATTAAAATTGGTGACCTTAAAAGAAACAAAGTGCAATAAAATGTAGAAAAATTTAATGGAAAACCGGCGATCGCAAAATTCAAAACGTAAAACAAATTAATAATAACAAAAAAAACAAGAAAGATTTTTTAAAAAAACAGACGTGATTAATAATAAGACAAATGTGAAGAAATCAACGAGAAATAGAAATTCGGACACGAAAACTCAAGGAAACCGTGAATAATTCAATAGAAACAAAATAAAATCGTTAAAATTGCACTCGAAGGAGCACATACACCCACCAATACCAAGCAGTAAAAATGTAAATAATCTGATTTGATAATTAAATTAAATAAATAACTAAAGATAAAAATAAGATAAACATCTACAGAATAAAATGTTATGGTATTTCTCTTCGTACGTACGTTATCACCTTCAACGCCAATTCATTTCAATGATATTGTCCGATTTCTTAAGATGAAGGGCAATGCAAACAAGTAATATAAAGTATGCTGCTGTTGTTTAGGTAAACGTTCTGACTTGACTCATTTTTTAATGAATTGTGCCAAAATCGAATTCTGTCTAAGAACTAATATTTGCATTATTTTTTCTTCAATGCCAATTGAATACTATGTAAGTGCATACATTTTAATTAAATAAAAAATAAGATGCATAGTACTGTAATTTATTAACATTTTAGCTGAAAACGACAACTATTTTCACAGAAAAAGATACACATTATTAAATCTTAAACTTGCCGGGTAGAATATATGAGGAATACAATTATTGTGATGAGCTTGTATGAGTTTTTCACAACAATATGGTGGAGTATGCGTTCGCTCTTGACATCCATAAACAGAAAGACAACGTCTTTATCTTAATTTCATCTTATCTTATTCATAACATTTACATTAAATATTATAGACATTTACAAAATGAGAAATAAAATTGATAATAAGCTCATCGATTCCATGTGTTGGTCTGTTTGAATGTTACACATTTCTTATCAACCTTATGGATCATTTTCCACGTTCCAAAACAATGTTGCGAAAATCGACACGGCACCAATATGTGAGGTTCTTTTTTTTAAGGTTCTCAAGAAAATCAGTTATGCTGTTGTGCCCCGTGTAAGTACGAATAGCTCGTCGCCAGTTGTTGTGGCCCTGTAAAGGGACCGGAATGTACACACGCACTCGGGGTTTAGATAAAAACAAGTATATTAGAGAAATTATGATACAACAGAGGAACAAGAGTTGTAGTACGTCAGTCTTGACTGCCAGTATAGACTGGGGTTGATTAACACTGAGAATAGAAGAGTCCATTGCCTGTTATAGGTAAGGCACATCACGGAATTGGAAGTGGCATTGTCGTTAGTCTACCATTCTTAAGTTTAGAATAACATGTTCGTTAGTGAATTATGCGTAAGATTTAGTTAACGTGTCTTCTGACAACCTAAAATATACTTCTAAATTTGAATTTCTCATTTTAATAGGGAAATGAGACGCCTTATTATATTTACTAAAAGCAGTCGCAGCACCGGAAGTTTATTTAAAAGTATCAACTGTCGATTGGACACACTTTCCAATCAGTAGCTTTTTTGAACAAATCATAAGCGCGCACATATTCTCTCTTACCCCGATGTTTTTATGGAAATTGCCCAGAGAAGGCATGAAGCCGCTTGATGTAAGGAGCTAAGAAATAATACTTCAAGGTATGAACATCCAACGATAAGTGGTAGATGCATAGATTCCGACCCAGAAAACATCAAGGTTTCCCCTATTGTCAGAAACATCGCACATAGGATGTGACGAAAGAAGGAAAACAATTTAAAAAGTGAGAGTTCCGAGGGTTTCGAAAGAAAGCCCAAAGTCCACTTTCTACTCTCCTAATTACGCGCGTATATAAAAAACCCGAACGCTAGCGTTTCCTGTCACTTTCCCGGTTTGCTCTCAGAGTAGACGCACGTGAATACGTCCCTCTAAAAACAGCATCGGCTGCTAGTCCCAGGCGCGTGCAATACACAACAAGATACACAACAAGATACACGGAAAAATCACGCACATACGTTCACACTGTGTAAAACACATACAAGCGTACATAGGCATACATATCCCGAACGAAAAAGCACACCACAACAACCAGAAAATACACGTCTGCTTAACTTTTACTTGCAGACTAAATAACCCCTTTTTCAATGGGAACGTTCCTGGATTCTTTTAACTCTCATTTACTTCAGACTTGTTGTTGTCCTAACAAGTTGTCACTAATAATTGATGCATTTTGGTATGGATAGACTTGGCTTCATCCTTTACGCAGTTTAATAATGGTAAATTTATTAAAACAATGTTTTCAATTACGCATCTTCGTTATCATAAATGGCAGTAAAGATGTAAATTATTTTAAACACCCGCCGACTTTTCAAAAGATAACGTCTGACGTGGAAGCTCACCTTCCAAACCTCATCTACACTTCCGAAATTGGGAAGCGATACAGATGTTCGAGTCACTTCCTCTAGTGTCCAAATCTTTACTAATTAAAAAATATATATTTTTTCACTACTTCTATAGGAGAGGACAGTAGTTGACCCGAATGTTGTCGATTGCGATTCAGGAAACATACCGAAAATGCCCGTTGTCAAACACTTGATTAGTTGCGACTTAAATGAAAGAACTTTTTCATGTTTCCCTGACGTAAGTTAGGGTCAATAACCGCTCCCCTCCCCATCTTCGTGTTAAGAATGAGTTTAATAATTTTAGGTGAATAATGATTATTTATTTTACTTCATTTTTTTATGAAGTGTTTTCAACATTATGTATTGTGGATAGGTAGCTAAACATTTCTTTTAAAATCTAACCCTTACCTAATCTTATTTAGTTATGTATTAATATGCTCTGGTGTCGCTTGCCTTTTTACTTTTTTTCGCGGCTTTCCAATAGTTAACTGTTTCAGTCATTTCCAGCTTGTTCCGTAAATCGCAATCAAAAACATTCAGGAGAAGAGGACGTCTTTCTTATAGAAGCAACGTCTTTTTTTATAAAGTTATTTTTTACATTCTCTATTCCAATTTGTATAATAACACCCCAGCTCAACCAATGGAAATGTAACCTGTCTTCCCAACTGCCACCAGAAGATAACGAGCCACACTTTGACGTGACTGTTCGTCATTCTGTAATTAAAACTCATTAATTTCTTTAACCCACCAACTACACCGCAACCTCATACAGACATTTTATCGGATACATACACGGGCATGAAAGAAGTAAATAGACACTCGACAGAAATAATCCGTGCATGTTTAAAGTTATTGATTCATTTACCGACGAAAAGTGCCGTACAAACACGATTAAAAGTTTAAATATCGATGCGTACACACTCATTGACATTGTATGTGTGTTTAAGATATAAATATATTTATTATATAGCATCATGTAAGTAAAACACGGTCAAAAAGCATAAGCATTTACAGAGCCATATTATAGGTTGAGGTGAAGGTGGGCTTACTAAGCATGTACTTATCGCAAACATTGGAATTCAACTTTCCACGGTAAACTGAATGATTTACCGATTTATCAAAGCTGGGAAATAATCAATATTTTTTTTTACTTAGTTGTATCAGGACCTTCTGGCAATAGTTTCCATAATTTATGATATTAATAATGTCTACTTACTGTTCATGTCTGTGTTTATGCACCATTATACATGCAATTGTGTAGTGTTCAATGCTACCAATTCTTTCCTTTAACAATTATAAGGAGCCTGTACAACCACTGATTGTCATGGCTGATAACATTCTTCCCGAGAACACAACGGTCTAACTCCCCGGCCTAGCATTCACATGCAATATGAATTGGAATACATACATAAAAGATGTATAATTTCATTATTCGGACTACTGTTATGCTCACAATGATTCGGCTGATGTAAGCTCCGACTTTCTTCAGTTGTGTCATGCGAATTCGGAAATGTTTCTGTCGAACTCGAGAATCTGTACGCAATTTTGAACGGAATCCTTTATTGAATCCACGGGGGAAACATGCTCTTGTTCCGTCATCCATGGCCGGGTAGAAGTATTAAGTAAATTACTTAGTACTTTATCAATTACGTACGGGTAGGAAGTTACATCGGACAAAACGTTCTGTTAATAACACTCAAGATAAGAAGAAAAGTCTAAATAATCCAAATAATACAAATTATCGGTCCTCATCATGAACAGAAACATACATAGAAAATGTTACTAAATCGGCTGCAAATAAGGTGGGCTTCAGTTACCGGCTCGAAAAATGACCATACTAGCTATAATCTTAAATATTTATGAAGCAACCAGTCGCCCATGCTTCGAGTATTATTTTCACAGTAAATACTCTTGACCAACCTAACTAGCAGAAAAATCTAGCCCTCGACTGTAGAAGACCTCAGATGGCGGAAAAAGTTCTACTCTAATAACTTCCTTCCTCAAACCGTTTTTCTTATGTATTCTCTCCCTGTTCCTTGTTTTTCTGACTGTACTAACCACAATTAAAATGTAATGTAAAAATCATCTTGCTGCACTAAAACTCCCTATTTAAGATCCCCCTGCATATATTGCCTCTAATCACAGAAGCTACTTAAAAATTCCCTTAAGTAAGCAACACACAAACAAATATCCACACAAACAAATATCCACATACATAGATATACACACAAACAAATGTACGCACAAACAAATATACACATACATAGATATACACACAAACAAATATACACATACATAGATATACACACAAACAAATATACACATACATAGATATACACACAAACAAATATACACATACATAGATATACACACAAACAAATATACACACACACGAATACAAACACAAGTGAAAACAATATCTGCCTTATTTGACAGAGTTGGTAAAGCATATTAAGGAAAACAAGTTATAATTTACGGATTTACCTCAAAACATTTCTTATTCACTTTTGTTTTTGTTACCAATGAGTCACAAATGATCAAGGCTAAACGAATAAATGTCAATGACTTATGAGGACGGTCTATGACAAAGGTTTATTGGTATTATATTTAAAAAGTGTCATTTTGTAGCCACACGGTCGGTTATTAGCATTAAGCAGGATCTAGCTTACTCAAAAAGGAGAACCTTAAACTGAAAACGCAAATAAAAATGTACCTCTAGAACGATTTCACATTGACTGACTTATAGCAGAACAGATACTACATTCGATTAGAGCCCAGACGTCTTGTTCAAAGTATATGTTTTAAACATATATTTGTATTTTATTATTATTCTTAAACGAATTTATTTTCTGTTCGGTATTGCGTCAATCAATTTTTTGAAAAATTCGTATTCTTTTATTATTTGATTTTTTTGTCGAAATTTTTTAGATGAGGATTGAAATTTTTTATTATATAGACTTTCGAACTACTATTCTCATCTTCTGTGTTATTCGTCGGTCGATGGTATTCATCTGCATAGTTGCATAGACTCGGATAAAGACGTTGTGTAGAACCCAGTTCAAAATGACAATACTAACTATCGCTTAGACGAACAATAACTAACATTCTATACGGTCATAAAGGGGCGAAAAGAGGGTACTTATATCGATCTTGACCCAGTTTTCGAAAGTTTCTTGTCGGAAGCGTTCGGCTATCCTACGCAAACGCCCGAGAGATGACGAGCCGATTTGTACCAGAAAATTTTGATACGGTGCTGCGTCCTATGATTTTAAGTTATATTTTCAAGAAATTTTCTAAAAGAAAAAAAAAAAGAAAAACATAGCGAAGTTACTCTTATTAAATAAATATTTTCTGTTATTTTGATACGTTGCTGCGTCCGATAATTTTTAGTAATATTTGCAAGACATTTTTTAAACAACAAAACGAATAAGACAAGCAAAACAGAGAAATCTTACTGTTATCAAATAAATATGTTTAACCCTAACCCTAAACCCTAACCCTAACCCTAAACCCTAACCCTAAACCCTAACCCTAACCCTAAACCCTAACACTAAACCCTAACCCTAAACCCTTACCCTAACCCTAAACCCTAAACCCTAACCCTAACCCTAACGCTAACAACAAAAAAAACAATTTGTCATCAAATACATATTTTTAACCTTAACCCTAACTTTAAACCCTAACCCTAACCCTAACCCTTAACCCTAACCCTAACCCCTAACCCTTACAACAAAAAAAAAAAAAGCAGCACATTATTATCATAGGACGCAGCACCGTATCAAAATTGTCGTCTGGTACAAATCTGCTCGTCATCTTTCGGGCGTTTGCGTAGCATAGCCGAACGCTTCCGACAAGAAACTCGCGAAAAACTGGGTCAAGATCGATATAAGTACCGGAAAGAGTGCAATCTGCACGCAACGATTAAATTAAATATAGATTACCGAGTTTTACATAAATAGTCTAGAGTTCGAGAAGATGGACCTGCAGAAGGTGGAAGGTTACATCGGCCGAAACGTTGTGAAAATAACATATAATATAAGAATAGTAATTTGAATAATCTAAACAGGACGACTTATTTAATATGTTGTATTACTTGTTTTTTTTAACTACTTGGGTTTGCCATTATTTTTCATCGGCAACGAATATTTAGTCGAAAAATAAATTGTATTATTTGAATTCGTTTTAAATAATGATTTCCATGAATTCATTGAAGCTTTCTATGAAGAAAGCAAAAAGAGAAGAACGAAAAATAAATGAATATAAAAATTAAAACCAAAGAAAAAAACGCAACATATATAAACATGCGTAAATTCAAATCCCGCGTTCACCAATGAAAATGCTGACGAAAGGGAAACGATTCTTATAACACTCGTAAAGTAAATATAATAATAAGGATATTTTATTAAATGCCAGCGGGTAGATTGTTTTCGGTCTGTCAGTCTAGACTGGTTAAAAATAGTAATTCATACATAAATTCTTAGTATCGCCTTTACAAATGATTGAACCTTCTATCTCAAGAAGAATGTTACTTACAACTTGTTTTCACTTAGCACTGTATCCGTTGCGCCATGAGTGCATGTAGACACGACGTTTCTGAAGAAGGTAACTAACATCTACTAGTTTAAATCAAGGGAGGCGCGAGAGCGCTCTATCCCTTAATAGACGTTAAAAATGGCCTATGCTACCAATCTCATTTTTTTGATCAATCATAACTCAAAAACCAATAAACCAAATTAGTTAAAACTTTGCACAAAATGTTTATTTGATAGGTTCTATAAGTGTGTAGAATTTCAGCATCATTAGTCAAGACGACCCAGAGATCCAGAAAATTCAATCATGAAACTATGTTATCCGTGTGTACGTACGTATGTGCCACCCTGTATCTCATCAACTATTTGATGGATTCAGCTGATTTTTGGCAGAGTTAGAGGTTCTAGGGTCTAGTTGACGGCATTTTAATTTTAGTCTACCATATACCTTAGTTTTCCAGAAATTAAAAAAACCCTTTAAAATGACCATTGTATTGAGGCATAGCGTTTACAAAAGTAGTGACATTCCATGATAAATGCCAGTATACTGAAATCATATGCCCTTAATATGGTTAAGATGAAAATTCATATACACTAAATGTACAAAAGCAAGGAAATTCAAAAATGTTTACACTTTTATTGTCATTAAGGGTATGCGAGCACAACACGGCTATGTATTTTACTGGTAGGAAAGTTTCTTCTGCGCACCTCACACACTTCATCCACTCATGCGTAGAGAGTTATTCTGTAGTGCTGTGATAATGAAATCGTTTGGTTGATATGTAGGCATACCCTTAATTAATTACAATAACAAGTTTAAAGATTTGGGAATTTCCTTGCTTTTGTACATTTAGTGCATATGAATGTTCATCTTACCCTATTAAGAGCATATGATTTCAGTATACTGGCATTTTTTCATGGAATAATTATATAATTTAAATTATCAATCCTTATTACAAAAATTCCAAAACATAAAATAGTATGATTCAACGTAGTAAGTACGACTTTTTTGATTCGCTTGATTCTGTTTTGGGCATTGGGTTTTCACGGTCTATTTTTGAATCATTATGAACCGTGTGAAAGTTGTCAACGCCCATGAATGAAAGCTGTGCTATCGTACCGGCTGGAGTCAAGTTTGACACGCCTATGTCGCTAGTCTACGATGTTATACTCTTCACGACTGCACCACTTCCCGTATTACTGTAAACATTTACATATGCTGGTCGGAACGTCAACGTGTCAGGTAGATGAATTAGATTCACCGACTGACGGATAGGACCTCGTCTAGAAATTCGTAGAACTTATCTAACAATGAGATTTAAAACTTAAGCGTGACAGACGAACAGATGTACTGACCGACAGAGGAATTGAATTAAATGTACGGGTTCGTCGAATAAATTAAAGAAAATAAGACCCAAGGGAGAAAAAACACATTCAGTGATCGCCGCTAACAGATTATCAGGTGATGACTAATGTCGGCTGTCGTTTCGGCTTCTTTTATAACAACGATCAACAATGGCAGAGTCCCCCACCAACAGTTCTTGGTGGGATATGCATACTTTAAGCTGTGGCGGTTTAAATATTCGATAGCCATTTTCATTATTTCGGTGCCCAATGATCGAACTCTGTATAGTCAGATGTAGTAGCCCGACTTCTAAACAGTATCTCGTAGTTTTGATGTTAGGTCTTTCTTCTCTTTACTAGAAAATGTAGTATTCTTACGTAATGAGTAAACACTATCCCCGATTTATTCTCTAGCCTCAATCACAATTTGTAAACACTCGGTAGCCCCGCCAATCATTACAAACCATCCCCAGCTTCTCATAAAGTTTTTCCTTTCTAATCGATACCCCATCACAATTTGTCTCTCAAAGCATTGTCAGTTCACTCAATTTGATTATAATTATACAAGAAGCAATGCTAACTTATTAAAATAATGTCCGCCATTTTGGCTAGTAATAAAGTGTAGAATCTGTTCTTTTCAGAGTAGAAGAGTGTCTTTTAAGGCGAGGCGATTTTTGTTTTTGTCCCAATCAAGAGTTCCCATTCGTTGAAGCTGACTGTCTCCCACATTAAAACCAACCTCAATGATTACGCAAAGAGAAAATAAAACACGATAAATCTGTCCAGTATTTTGAGCTAGGATCAAAGAGTTCTGTTCTTGATCAGAGAAGCGAGAATTATTCCAGATTGAGGTAATTCTTGTTTTTGTCAATATCCAGACTTTGGAACCAGGATTTTCTATATATTTATTTGTTCTCGTGAAGAAACAACCAAATGATGACTCTATCTGAGACTAAGAAAAATAAAAAGAACATAAAGCAGAACTTTTTTTGTTGAAAATATCGCTGAGAAAATGTGATAATTTCAATGGGACAAAAGATGATAAAAATGAAACTTGAAAAATAGTAAATAAGAAGGCACACCAGAATGTGTGATAATGGAGAACCGGAATCAGAAGAATTCTCAAGAGAAACAATTCTTTTTATTTTCAAATGTATAAGTCAATAGAATTGGCACTCGTCGTCCGTTTCTATCTCGTCATTGCGTGCAGAAGAAGCTAAAGGCATCAAAACACGTCATTAACAATAATTAATTCTCATTAGCAACATTACAATCCTGTAATTCATTCAATTTTAACCATATTAGGTGGTGTATTTCATTATTGGTTCCTACAACGGCAGAGAGGTGCAAACAACGTGACTCACTCGTTTCTGTCCAAATGCAAAAAACAAACAACGCAGCAGCTTTCATATTATTTTCTAAAAAAAAATCCGCCATCTTAATTTTAATATTTGATTATTCTAATTTTTTTTAAATTACCCAACTCATAATAAAACAAATATCGCAAATATATTTCAGCTGTTATTAAAATACAACAATTAATCAATTAACCTGAGGCTGTTAAGGAAGTGGGAAAACATTCAGTCGGAACGGGTTTATTAGTTTTATTTATTCCAGATCTGAAATAGAAAGGTTACATCCAATTTGTTGCTTCTTCTTCTTCTTTCGTGAGACTCAGATGATTCTGGTGTTGGTATTAGTTTCCCCGATGTTTTTCTAGTTAGAAATCTTTCTGGAAAGACATCGGGGACTTACGGGAAGGACCAAGAGAGGGTTGCCAACATCCCCAAGTGACAGTGGTACTGTGGAACCGACTGGGTTCGAACTTGGAACACCCAAGTCGATATCCACTTAACCACCGCCCAATTTGTTGCTAAAATCGCATAATAATTTAATAGCTCTAGAAAATAACTAATATATGATGCAATTCTCTACCTATATGGGAGGCATATACGTCATCAGATGGAGTACTGCTGCCACATATGGGGAGTTACCGCTCAAAGCACACTTTCTTACCGAGACAAAATCAACTTTGTTATCTAGTAGGAGATGATTCCTTCTCTACAGCCCCTTGATCAGAGAAGAGACGTTGCTAGTCTTTCTCTATCGTTATTTACATGTAACGCTACAGGTTCCTCCCTGTCAAATATTTACGGCAATGACTCGTGTTATTACAACCATTGCTAAACCCTTCCTTTCTTCCTCTGTGTATTTAAAACCAAATGGAATTCCCGTGAACAGAGTTTTTGTCCAAGAAATTCGTATCTTTGGTACAAATTACCACAGGGCTGCTTCTCAGCAGACTATAACACAATCATTATAAAATACAATGTAGACAAATACTTGTCAAGGCGTCGTATTATGTAATCAAATTGTGTTCATTCTATTTATCGTTTACTAACAGCTAATAGCATTGTTCATCATCCAATTTATTTATCATTATCATCGAGTGGCCATTGGCCTTAGTAAGTGGTGACTTAATTGTATAAAAGCGGAGTTTGTTGGAAATGTCAGAACTTATTTCGAGTGAGTATTCTGATATGGAATTGAACTAGAAGTTTGGGTTCATGATCATAATTCTACCAGCCATGCTTAGAAATACCCGAGAAAAAATTGCCCCGTTGTGTCACCTATTGAGATTGCGTTAGCTTGTTTAGATCATGAAGAGTGAATTTGTAAAGTCAGTAAAATGTAAGAAATAAAGAGATAAACTCCTATTTACTCCTTTTTCTCTCCTTTTTTTTAAAGCTACGGGTTAAATAATATTACTACTCGCCGTGATATTGCCTTTTGTTCATAATGGAATATTCTAATTTTTGTGTTCATTTCTTTACTTATTTAATTCGACTATTAATAAAGAGTGAGAGGAGGAAGAAAAGATAAATATGAACGGAAATCGGTGTAACAGATACCGTCTGACATAAAAGCTGTGAGAGAGTGAAAGTGATAGATATAAGCTTTGTAAAGATTGGGCACTTGTGGAGTTGATCGCAAATTACATCTTATTACATAAATTAAATGGATTATTCAAAAGTAATAACTTCATCTAAAATTAAGGAATGTTTTAGCATGTATTTTATGTGAGTAAAATATTTAGGAAACGCCTTAAGAAGAACAAACGCTTATTAAAATAAAATAAGCTTCGGTATAGTAATAGATCACATACTTTCTTAGCAAAAACTTAGTCTTATTTCTTGCAAACGCAGTGTCTCATTTCAAATATTCGACAAACCAGAAAACGAATAATAAAAAAACAGCCGTTTATTAAGCAGAAATAAGTCCATTCGTAATATAGCGGACATTTATTTGGAACGTCCTTTTCACCATAAAAAGAAAAACTAAACAAACACCGAACTGTTCTTAGCTGACAGTCTTCGAGTCCCGTAGTTAGTTGATTCCTCATACTAACTACGCATTAGGGCCCAACCGACGTTCAGCCGCTACTGATTTATAAGAACCCGGAGACCAATTATATAACCATATAGCGTATCAGCGTCATGAACATTATTATAGCAAATGTGGCGCAAAAAATGCACAAAGTGAGATAAACACATCCTTACATACTTATTGAAACAACGCAAGTACTATTGACTGTTGCAGTTAAAAATACACTAAACTCTTTTTCCTTTTAGAAAAAAATAAACTCATGTTCGTTCAAAGTTATCAATTGAGTATTTTAATTTAGACATGTAGCCTACTTTATCAGGGACAGTGTTTTTGCTCAAATCTAAGCCAACAATATCCTAAATTTGTCCCTGACTAAAAGAACTAGTTCTGAAGATTCGATGACTCGTTTTTTCTTATTGATAAAGACAGAATTTATGACGAATTAAACTAAATACATTTGTATTGGTCTCATGTATGTGTAAAATCTGCTTGTTGAGAAAAAAAATCCAGCAATCAGAGTGATGTATTATTTTAAATTTTTATATTTTCTGAAATATTTGAACTTTTCCGATCAATTTCCTCACGATGATAGAAACATAAAATATGAATTTGTATTATTGTTATTATTATGACTGATTTTCTCATCTTTGATGTTATTCTTACAACGTTTCGACCGATGTAACCTCCTGCCTTCTTCAGGTGCCTCGTTTCTTAATCGTGAATTTTTATGTCGGACTCGAGAATCTGTATATGTGCGCATGAACTCGTGCCACAACGGATAAAGCGCTAAGTCATAATCAGTTCTAATGACACTGTTCTGTATGTTGAAGGTCTAATCTTCAATACAGCCGATACTACGAATATAGTTCAGAATTACTGACGACTTCTATCTGACAATGGATGGCGTAACGATAGAAATAAATTCTCAGGAATTAAATACCTGGTTCCTGTTTTAATTCCGTGCAGATTCCCGAGTTTGACGTAAAGATTCCCAAGTTTGACAAGACGCATCTAGATAAGGCCGGAGGTAACATCGTTCAAAACGTTGTGAGAATTATATTCAAGTAGTCCTATTAATCCAAATAATACAACTTACAATCGCCATCTAAAAAATTACCGAAAAATAATAGACACATAGAATGAATACACTAATATGTTAATCAGGGGATGATTCGTGGGTAAAAAAGAAACATTAAGCCGTCAATTAAACAACAATATTGTTTACATGACGTAAATATTTTACCACGACGCGTTATAGTGATAACAATGAGAAGCGACAAAGCACGAACTCGCGAAAAGTTCTGAATGCATCGTCAGTTCCAGACACGTAAGGAATCGCACATTATTTGACTCGTAAAAAAGTTTCATTCTGCAGCCGCATTGCAGCGCACTTCAGAGTTACTTTTAATAGCAACTCGTTTATATGATGACTAGCTGAACTAGCCGTCTGCGCCTTGTTTCTAAAACTTCTCTGAACTTCGTAAACCAGGCTCTGAATGTCATCCAAGAACGAGGCGCAGGTTTCCGCAACAGACGTAAGGGATATTATTTGTTTATGTTTATAATTAGATTGATCCCACTATCAAAGGTAGGGCTAAAGTAAATTTTACAATTTTGATATGAAAGATGTAGTATTTATTTGAAGAGTTTGAATGCAAATCGCGATAAAAGCCATTTTAAAAATATCGAAACGATCACAACAAAACGTGCTGTATTCCAACACTCTACTCTCCTAACTAAATTAGAATCATATTTTACATAATGTGTTATTTATATATTTGTTGTTGTTTTCACTTAATATAAACTTTTAGTCGAAGTATTGAATTGGTATGTTCGTCCTTATTTATTTAATTTCGCAAATAAAAAACAATAGATTCATCGTGTTTTGCATTCGCACTGTTCATTTTTAGAAAACCAAAGAGATCTATACCTCTCGTACTATTAAATTGATCTAAAATTATGTTCCGGTGTTTGGATTGAAAATCAACCAATTCTACAGTGAGCAATAGTTGTGTTATATTAGGAATGTTCGCCGGCAAAAATACACACGAATATTTATCTCTGGAACAGAAAACACGGTTCCAGTAGCAGTGTACGCAGCTGCAACAAGGAAAGCATTCTAGAATATAATTTTATATGAGAACGATTTACTGAGGACCCATTTAAAAAATGTTTAGAACGCATAAAATGTTAACTCTCCGCTATTAAGATGAAGGTTCTAATCGCAAACAATAGCTATGGTAACTTGACGAAATTTCTAACTACATTTTATATCGTTAGGTTAATTGTCTTGAATGTTAAGATAGGTATCATTTTTTATAGAATTACTAAAATACTGAGAAATACTAGAAAATAAAGGAACCCTCATTTTCTTGCCTCTCTACTAGGGTAAATATGTATAACCTTCCATAGATTAACTACCTCAGATTTTTATTATTTCGGACAGTTCTCGACAATTAAGATGTATTTATCTTAAAGGGGGTCATTACTATGAATATTTTTTCATTAAATATTAAAGTGCTGTTAACGGTTGAGATGTAAGATGGTGTAAATACTATCCCAAGAATAAGGACACTCTACACTAAAAATAAAATGGCCTGTATTACCCTTGTAGGCAATTTCTCAGGAATAAATCCATTTCCCTCGCCAAATAAAATGTTATAACTGGAAAGATAGCCTCGTGAGAACGAAGAGATAACACATTTTAACCCTAGCAAAGAAGTAAATATGAAAACATATATAAAAGCGTGTAATATTGTCTAATAAATCTCTTAGGTGGAAATCATGGACTTTCATGTGTGTTAATGGTCCGGCTACAAAAGATACCCTACCAGATTTAATCAGCACATGTCTGGGGTATGTAATGGATATTTCAAATTTATCGGCCATCCACTGATGTAGCATTACTTATATCAATGCATCATCGGTGTCTCTTTGTGAAAGAATACATTTATGTTAACTCCCAAGAAGTAATATAGCAAATTCGACCTGTGCCTGCTCCGAGAAAATTGATTTCTGTACGCGCATAGTAACACCATTATTAATAAACCGTCGTTTTATGCGAACCAGGAGTGTGTTAGCATTGTGACAATATTAGGCAAAAACGTTCGGTTCTAGGTGAGTGTGTGTTCTGGGCGGTGCTAATGTTAATACAGTGACACTGCTGAAGACAGGTTAAGTTTGTCTGTCTACGGCGTATCAACAAGTATTTGTGATTATTCTACACAAAACGCAAAACTTATGATGGTCGATTCACTGATCACAATTTACTATTTCACCCACAACACTTCACACCTTTTGCAATGGAATATCTAAATGGCTTAGCAGAATGAATACAGCGAAGACTGTGGAGCGGAGAGCTGGGTTTGATTTATGTGGAGGCTACTTACCCCTTGACAAAGGTATATATTCATAAAATCCCATCCAGTTATTGATTAAATAGTGGGGTAGACTAAATTCTCAAACTTTTTTTGTGCAACTAGTCTAGGAGAAGGAACACTCTGAAATACCACCAGTCATTCTCTAGGTATCCCGGCATGGTTTCCAGTCACTGAACTCAAGCAATGTCCGTTAAAGAGACGTGCCGTTGGTGGATGCGCAACCGTGGTTCCCTATGAGCTACTCGCGCTTGCACTCTTACAAGGTGTGTCCATTGCCTTTCATAGTGTAAGGTTGCAATAAATCTGATTATATTCTAACTTGGCTTAACCGCTTCCATAGTCAACGTCGTTATCCATTAGGCTAGTTATGCACCTGGTATAAACAACATGTTCGTATGTGTACTTAGAATACCAGGTTACCACCACTGAAAAATTCCACTCATGGAATCGTGAATAAAATGTACGATAATTTATTTAATCCGACCATATTTGGTAAAAACAAATCTCTGTCTATGCCTTATTTGTTTCCCAAATTTCAGTCAAGAATGCCCAAAAGTCCTTGCCTTTTCGGCGTTCAATGACAATGCACATCTGGATACGACCTTCAAAATTGGCAATACCTGTCACAGACTTCCCTCTAGGCACTGTTTTGATTTTTGCTCTGATGGCTCTTCTTATTTCAGGATATAGTCTGCGGATTGCTTTAATATACTTTATATTTGAGATAACCAAACAAATAAAAGTTCGGGGGTTTAACATGCGGCGAATGTGAAGCCTATTGAAAATCACATGTCATACTGATGAACAAATCAGCAAAGTGTGTTCCCATATACTTAACTGATGATAAAACAAATACGTTGATATTTATAAGTGAAACTAAAAGATACAAGTCAGGCATACACTGAAGTCAATTTCTACCAAATATGGCTCGATTAAAGAAAGGATTATAAATTTTACTAACAATTCCATGGGTGGCATTATTGACGGGTCACTCTGTGTTATAAACAAATGTTTCGTTTCGTTGTAATACGATTGTTTAAACAAAGTAACATTAATATTGATCCATGTAATAAAAACTGGACGCCGAATATAACTTAAGGATAAGCTTTATTTAACCATTTGTTGCTTAGCTAGACAAATAGTGTTTTAACATTCACTCTTAATATACACGAATGTAGAACATTCCATTATTACGCCAAGGGGGAGACAGGCATCAATTATCTTTGTTACTACAATCCACTGTCGGTGTATCTTGTGTTTACATTCTTAAACTTGTATAAATACGCTGTCCTTTTAAGAGCGTGAGTATTCTGTGATTTCATTTTTTTCTAGTAATTCAACTACATATTACATACATTTAAAACTGGGTAAATATAGATGAGTAAACTTACTTTTAACCGCTGTGAAAGTGTTAAGAAAACAGTATCCTTCACTTGTATTTGATAACAGAAGGAAGCTTTTAACTGGAAGCTTTTTTTATTGCCATTCGTTTTGTAGAAACCATATATCAAAAATGCGCAAATTTCAAGTATTTAAGCCAGGCGTTTTTATTGGACAATACAATTGAGATTCTATTTTTAGGCAATCAAATATAAAGAACACGGAAGATATCTGCAAAATAGTAATTTAAAAACAACATAATTTATATTTTAAAGTAAGAATAACTTTTCTGCATACATGTAACCTAAAATCATAACTCACTTCAGGGCGATATATATATATATATATATATATATATATATATATATATTATGAATAGTTTTTTTATTACATATTAAAGTGTATTTACCTAGGGACCACGTTGTTTTGGACTTATGTCCTCATCAGTGCAAGAAATGGGGGTGTCAGGCGGTCCCATTCGACAAATTCCGCGACACCAGAATTAGCGTCACAAAATATAATTGTATTACGTTAATCATTTTAAAATGTTCTTTCTCGTTTCATACATAATATTATTAATTATATATTTTCTCCTATTAATCGCAAGTAGATAGGAAGTAAAATAGTGTTAAAATAATATTCACATAAATTACATTGGCAAAATAGAGTAAAGTTGTTATTAGCGCTAATTAACTGAGGCGAAGATGCGAAATAATGGCCGCTTCCTTAAATCTGACTATATTTAACAGTGTATTTTGTAAATAATTGCAGATTATTGTAGATGAATACAAAGAACGAGTAAATGAGCAGAGATTGGTTTTAAACCGAACAAGATTTAACTCTAAGGTTTATTAAGAGTGTATTAAAAACATATCAACGTAAAAGATATAACATCGCAAGATAAGAACATGCAAAAAGCACTATTATATTTATCGAATGATGGGCAACTCGTATAGAACAAGGGTTTCAAAGAACTAAACTTGTCCTCAAGTGCAGCAATGTGATTTATATGTATATACACGCGAAAAATGTATATTATAAAAGTGTATAAGAGGTTAATACAATAATATGCCTTATTTAGGCAAATCTGGTATTTGAGTTACAGAAATATAAGTGGATCTTGTAAAGTCATGTGTTCAGTTATTTCATATACACACGAACGCTGTATAATTTAATGCTTGCAGAAATGGTACGTACACATATATTCAAGTCCATCAAAGCAAAATACAGTATCATGAATTGTTGTCAATGAAACAGAGTAAAAAGGTGATATACAAATATGTTTGTAATATAATGGTAAAAAGAATAAGAGTACCGGGTGACGGTTTTTTGTGAGAATTCATGGTTTCTTGGTTCTTGGAACATTGAGAGGGGCATCTGTGTTCTCGTCTGGGGCTGGCGTCGAAACTAAATATTTTTCCTAAAACTTAGAATAGGAGAAGTCGTCACGTGACCATAGCATATCATTCATCAAATATTTAGAAAGGAGTAGGAGAAATTATTGGGGACATGACAAGATTTTTGGCAGAACTTGACCTGTGCATTGGCAGGCTGTCTGCCAGACGTACTGACCAAGGGTAAACGACGTTTGAATATCCCAAGGTTTTGTTAAGCTAGACATCGTGACACCTTAACAAATATTAAGTTTAGACTACGGTTATCGAAAATAAATTTAAGGATTATATCTTATTTTAACGCGTTTGTACTTTCATTGCATAATGTACACTTTCTGTATTGTCAGTATACTCCCTTAATATCAAACGTTGTTTCCGATGCAATTCACATAGAAATTAGGAAATTAAGTTACACCGGCTGAAAAGTAAGTGCCAATTTTTCAAAGATAACATAGTGTATATAAATAAATCATTATTTATTTGTTTTTCTGCGCTACAAGTTGAATCGACAATAATTTTTATATTTGTAAGACAAAGATGTAACGGAGAGCCAGACACAAAACACCCCCACCTCAATAGCTCACAAATAATACCATTCGTATGAGAGAATAATACCACAAGTATGACAAAATAGTATCATTAGTATGACAAAACAATACCATTAGTATAACTAAATAGTAATATTAGTATGACAAAATAGTAATATTAGCATAACAAAATAGTATCATTAGTATGACGAAATAATACCATTAGCATGACAAAATAGTACCATTAGCTTGACAAAATAGTATCATTAGTATGATAAACTAGTACCATTTGTATGACTAAATAGTACCATTAGTATAACAAAATATTTCTATCAGTAAGACAACATAGTGCAATTAGTATGGCAAAATAGTACCTTTAGTATGACAAAATAGTACCATTAGCATGACAAAAACTGAATAAGTTAACAAATGCAAAAGATTGAAGTAATTAAAACTCAATCATATTTTACGAAGTGAAATGTTTAAAGTTATAGCGATTTTAGAAAAGGAAAATTTATCTTATCACTAAAATAGAATATACTATTGACTGATTAAGGCTAGTTTTAAAAATGTTAAATTCGTTTTCTTCATTTTTCCGTACAAGAATGTATATATTATGAAAAAATAACACCTGCAAAAAGGTATTATTTTTTTTAAATTACATAATGCGATTATTCAGGCGTAATTTTATTGTGAATAAAATGTAAATTAATAGAATTGAATAACAACATTTTATTAATGAAATTTAAAAGATAAACATAAGAAATGTTATTTTTTCTATTTAATACAGTAAAAACAATATGTTTTTTTTTTGTAATCGGTTATTTGTTGTGTTTTTTCTTTAAAAATAATTAAATACACAAAATCTAACACTTAAAATTATTCAACATGAACTGTCATTTATAACAGAAGGGGTACTGTAAGTACATTGCAATATTGTTAAAATGTTCATTAAATTAATTGGCTGACATTCACAGAAAAAGGATGACTCTTAATTCTCGGTATTTTGCGTTATTTTCGAAATGAACAATTACATAAAACGGTTAATTTTCTATTAATAAATACGGACGCTGACGCATCCATTCCCTCCTGATTCTTTGTAAAATGTACTTAATTTTACGATTCACAAAAAATAGTAAATATAATTGCATCTATCTTTCTTATTAGTGTCCTTTAAGATTCATCCAAGACACTGTTTATAATAAGCTGTCCAGAAACAACGCACCAGGATTTGAACTTAATGTTGTTTTATAATACATTACGAATTGTAAAGTAATTTTAATTTTAAAAAAATAGAATTTAACGACGTAATTTATGCTATTGGTGTCATTTAAAATTCATCCACGGAATCTTTAGTACATATAAAAATGAGACAAACACAGTAGAAATCAATAGAACTCGTGAATGAATTATGGAAATCAAGATTAAGAAATCAATATGTTAACTACCAACCCATTCACCGTGTGAAAGATCACTTTGTTTTTTTTTACATAAATTATAGTTAGTATTAAACCGGTTTAGATTATGGTTCCGGTTTTAAATATATAATGCATTATGTTTTGCTAATTAAACATGTAAACATACAACCATCTGTATTAAATTGTATAAACATTATGGGGGAATTCTAACGTAAGTAGTGACGTTGCTTTCCTCATAGACAGGGATGAAATCTTCGTTATAATATAATTAATGTTAAACTATACAAATTTTTTACGCGTAATGTGGGATTTTCTAATATCGTCGCGAACTATAGAATTCGCGATGACCAGTTTCAATCTACATCAGATCAATAATGTTCAAATGTGCACGGAGAATGTTGAGAAAGTTTAGACTCCGCAATTCACCATCTACATAATAGTTGTTGTCTTACGGCATTGAATGAAATAAAAGGTGTTCATATATCATAAAACAAGAAATAAAATATAATAAAATACTACGAAGTATATTTCGTTCTATGAGAACTTCTTAAGAAAGTGTATCTCTGCTGGTATGAATGCAATAAAATGACAATATGCTAAAGAAATCAGCAAAGACTTTCACAGACAATATATATATATATATATATATATATATATATATATATATATATATAGATGGATAGATAGAGAGAGAGAGAGAGAGAGAGAGAGAGAGAAAGAGAGAAAGAAAAAAGGAAAACCCAAAACTATTTATATATTCATCAGCGTTCCGTCTTTATTTCAAGACTTCTTCAGGATGAATGATTTGCAAAAATGCCATACATTACAATATTTGAAAATATTTGGTGCGTTTGTGATGGTAAGTAATTTTTTTGTTCTTTTTTCGAACAAACCATAACCGTTAGAATTCAAAATGTGTAGTACGTGTATGCGTTATTTCGAATTTTAACGGCTATGTTATTTAAAAAAATATATTTTCACGTCACAAAGGCACCAGATATTTTCAAATACTGTACTTGTATGTTATTTTGATTCAAATCAATCATCCTGAGAAAGTCTTGACATAAAGACGAAAGGTTGATGAATATATAAATAATTCGGTTTTTCCTTTTTCATAACGTTGGAGTATTATATATATATATATATATATATATATATATATATATATATATATATATATACAACGTGAGAAAAAGAGAGAGAGAAGTAGAGAGAGAGATAAAACTTCAACCTATCCACGGACAGTATCTTAGAATGTTTGGAGAAACCTGTTATCACTCACTGCCTCAGCTGATATGAATTTACAAAAATATGAATAATCAAACGGCAAAAGACACTAATCGACTCATACACCCACGCAGTAAACCATATATGGTTATAGAAAAGGAAAGGAGAGAGAGATACACACACACGTGCATACCCACACAAGAACGCGCATACGCACCCAGGAAGTCTGATAAACTCGGTTACACACAGAAACAGACAAGCAGGAAACTACACAGAATCACACATACATACATGTACATAGTTACTATTAAGTCTCCTCTCATTCCTTAATTCATGGAGGAGTGACACGGTGCATGGGCAATATCTGACAATAGTCCTTGCCAGTAAAAGGCGCCAACTATCCGACATGAAAACGATAACTTGTTATATCTCGCCCTCGTGGTATGGTTTCCAACACAGTGAGGGAAAAAAAACACGCACACTTATCGAAATAAAAGGCCTTCTAGGTAATGGATACCATGTGCGAAAGTGTATTATGAAGCAAAGGTTGCACAATCAATAACTTACCTTCTTTTTAACGGCGATGAGTGAGTTCAGTGGCAAGGATAAGTCTAGAGCGATTGAAAACAATGTCGGGATAAGTAGACATACTTTTATTATTTCCGAGATTTATTTAGATTAGTTACACAACCAGGGATTGAAAGTCTACATTACCTTATTTAATCAACAGCTGGTATAATAGTAAATAAAATCATAATTTTCTCAAGTAAATTAGTGACACTTATACAGTACCATATGTTACATAATAGATGGGCGTATCTGAAGGACGATTACATCAGTTAGTATAGATTGTGTATCTAGGTGAACCAGTGCAGGTTTTTCTAACACGTAAATTTGAAAAACAAGTCCGGTCACGGAACTAACACGTAAACAGACATGAAATGTGTGTTATACTCAAGTTGGGAGATCAAGGAAAGGTCAGACGTATTTAGTGTACACTTTAACAGGGACCTCACGATATCGTGTAAATGAAAGAAAGAAAGTTTCGTTCGACAGTCAATTTTTGAATCGGTGATTTACGGACGCAAATTATGGATGTGATTAAAAAAAATGGGTATGTCATTCCTAAATAGATTGATGGCGCCATTTGTTGTATGCCCACCTCCATCTTCCTTTGTAACTAATAGTTAAGTTAAGGAAAACAATGTTGGCCTCTCTCTATTTAATGTTAATACGTGACTTTTATTCATATGAAGAGAACGTCTCTTCAAAATAAAGACCCAGTTTGAGTTCTCTGTCGATTTTACCTTTTTTCTCTTTGTGCATTGAAAGTACTTGATTACAAACTGGGCGACGATGATGATGATGACGGCGAAATTCAGCCCAGTAGACGATGATTATGATGACGGCAAAATGCAGCCGGATAGACGATGATGCTAATGGTATCGCCGGCGCGTCAGTATACAAAAGGATATTTTGAAGTAAGTGACTTTGGTTTAGAGAACATGTGTTTTAATAAACAAACATATAATACACAGAGAAAATGCATCTCGACACGCTTAGCGCACATCTGCACCTCTAACAATTGGATACCATAACTACCGAATACACACACATAAACACTGAATAACTTACTAGACACGATCCTCGAGTGTATTCGGTATCTCTGTACAAACGTTTGTCATGAGTATTGATTTACTCCTCTCCAGGAGTTAGGCACAAGGCCAGTGTTTATCTTACTCCCACAAGTAAGATGTGACCCAAGGTCGGGTCGGG